>BQNB010013427.1:5741-75634 GCA_026074375.1 Tanacetum coccineum | reverse complement strand
GTAGGGTCATTTTTGCAACATTTCACTTTTTAAAGAACGGGTTTCGGGCCCGGTTCTTGTTTTCTTCATTTTTCAACCTTTGAAGCTCTCGTTTTAGAATTTTCTTTAATTTTTCTTTTAATTTAGTTATTTTAGAATATAAAAACTTTAAAACATCATTTAGGGTTTAGTTTTTGATAATTTAGTTTTCTTTAACTCGCGTTTTTACTTTCCCGTCTAAGTTTTATGTTTAAATCATTCTAGCTTTCGTTCTTAGGTTTTTCTTAATTGTTTTTGCATTTTTATTAGAAAAACCAAGTGCAAATCTTTTTTCATTCAAACATCAAATATCAAACCGACTCTCGACTTTCTAATTCACTCCTCGTTGGGACTACGACCCGGGAACATCATATACTACTTCCGGTTTCATTGATTTTGTGGATTTGGATCCTTGTTATATATTTATAAGTATTTATATTTATTTATATTTATATGTATATAAAGGGTGTAATCCGTTCCAAATCAATACATAATGATTATGATATATAAAATGAGATCACGATACGCAATGAGTATGATATATAAAATGAAATCACGATACGCAGGGAATATATGAAAATGAGATCAACGATGACATAAATAAACCTATGATAAATATAACAACATCGTAAAACATACATAATAGGTTCGGTTACAAAATGAGAAATACAAGATCCTAACAATCTACTCACTGGGAGTTACCATAAAACTTAGTAGGCTATACAACATAACTAATACATGATACAATCCTAACAACTAATGTCGGCGTCTCCTGGTCAATCGAGATGCTCGGGATCTCTAGCAATCTCTAGCGTCTAGATGCGTCCAATGGCTCTAGTCTACATGTCATGGTCATCTCGCCTCTGCTGCTGTAATACTTTGGTCTCAGCTTGTAACACTCTGATCTTAGCCTATGACTCACGGATATGATCTATGGAGTGAGTCCAAGCCTGTCGTGCATACATGGCCTCCCGATCTATAACTATAGCCATATGGCGATAATATCGCCTCTCCCGCGCAAGTGTAGAAATACAAGCCTATAGTACGGCTCTGTCATCCTGAGCGTCCTGGTGAAGCGTATAAAACTCCTCGCTATCCTGCCTATGCCTTGCGGCAATATCAGTCACAACCTCCTTAACCTCATTTAAGGCGATCATAAAATCCAACTCAGTACCTCGGGCCAAAGTAGACCCGTGCTGTCTAGCAGCAATGGCTGCTGAACTCTCTCCAATCTCAAACCTCTGAGATGGAGCAGCAAATCTAGCCCTCTTTCGAAGCGGTATGTCCACCTCAAGAATGATATCCATACATGTAGGTGATGGTAGTAGTAATGGCGGTGATGGAATCCTTGGTAGTGGAGATGATAGTGGTGATAGTGGAGATGGTGATGGAGGTGTAGGTGCAGTACGGCATTCCTCTATGAGTGCATTAATGAATGGTGGTAGGTGGCTGGGGTCAGACCGTCTTCCATGCCCTACGGAGACCAGTCTAGGATAAAGGAACAGTAGTGTGTAGAGAAACAGGTGGTGGCGGGGTAACATCAGTCTCAAATGGTTCTGTCTCCTCAGATGAGGGAGCATAATCTAGTACAGGTGATGCGGAGTCGGCCAGAGCTAGAGGCTCCTCCTCCTCCTTATCAGATAGATAGTCAACGGGATCCATCTCAGGATCCTCCTCTGGGTTATCCTTGATGGGCTCAGAGTCAGCAATGTAACCAGGTAAAAGAGCAGTGGGTGATGCATTAACAGATTATGGCTGATCCTTAGATGGTGCTATGTCATCATCCGATGGTGCAAGATACTCCAGATACACAGGAGCATAGACTGGTGAGAGTGGTGCCTCTAGCTCGTATGCCTCCATCAAAGGGATACCCCAAGATGGTAAATCATCATCACTGGATACGGAGGTGTACGTAACGGTGGCGTGGGATGAAGACGATGATGACGACATGATTGATCTGACAATCAAAAGGTTTATATAAGTATATTATATAAGACTAGTGTAAAAATATATGCAAGATAAGGTAAGCACGTATACAAATCATGTAAGCACATAGTGTAAGCAAATGGTGTGTATGCTCATGAAAAGTTTTATGTGATGCAATGTTTATGAAAACGGTTATAGTCTAGGTAAGATATGCAACCTAGTTCTCTTATATATAAGCACAAGATAGATAAAGAACGACCTCTATATAAGTCATTTGAAAGATAATGTTTGATTTAATTTCAGAGTTTGTACAAAAGCACCATGCTTAAAGAGTTTACTGATATGAAAGCGTAAAGATTTTAATACATAACCAAATGTTCAAAAGTAATGAAGTAAATCTTTCGTGATGTGAGACAGTAAAATGTGACTCATAAATGATGCCCCCAAAATGCTAACCATTTAGGCTGCAGTTACTGACCTGAGAAAAAACATGCTTTAAAACGTCAACATAAAGTTGGTGAATTCATAGGTTTATGTAAGTATAAATGTAGGACCGCAAGAGTTCAATGCGTGAAATAATGTAACACATACAAAATCACAAAATGTAATTACGATTGCCCTAAACTCATGACAGTGAAGCTACAACTATGTATGTGTACATATTTATGCACTAATATACCCATGTAGATGTTCAACCCGCAACATCCAAAATCCGATATGATATACGTCCGTTTGAATAGTAAGTATGACTTACTCGGACGGGGATGTCAATCCCAAATAATTCTATTCATAACACACGCGCTTAAGTAGAGTACTTGGGCTAGCCTTGGGTTTAAGTGGGCTTCCAAGGCCGGGCTTGATAACTAATGGGCTTTAAAGCCCATAACTATGCCCAATTAGCTTATAGAATTCCCAAGATCATTTACTAGACTAATACAAGGTTCAAGAATATTAATAACCATTACTTTATATAAAACTAGGTCTAACAATCTCCCCCTAAGGGGTGGTCATTGCACATAGGCTTTATTTCTTGTGACGTCTTGAGTCTTGGAACCTTATAGACTTAGGAATTCTTTTGAAGTTCATTTTGCATGCTTATGATCATGGATTTTGATCTTTAACTTGATATACTTTGACAAAATACTGATATCGTGGTCTTTGGCCTTGATTTTTCATGACTATTGAGATCTTTGAATCTTTATCCTTGAATCTTTATGCCGCCTTGCGATCTTGTGTCGTTACCCTCATGCTCATTCTCTTAAAAACTTCCTAACAATCTCCCTCAACATGTTCTTTGACATGATTACTAGAACTACATGAGTAATCTTGACGATGATGTTCTTTAGAGGAAGTGCTTGTACATCAGAGATTGCGGAAGACTTAAAAACATGTACTTGAGATTTTCATCATGAATTTATCTTTGTTGATGGATCATGAGCATGAGGTCTTGAATCTTGACTCAGCTAGAATGAGGTTGTAACGCCGTCCCTTATACCTGAAAATTGATGTTAGTGATAAACAACAAATATGGACGAATATGGCTTTGTCATTCGTCTTAAGTTCGGTTACATTAACCTCTGGTTTTGTAAGGACCGTTTTACAGTATGACTACTATACCTGTGATCAGGTAGATTCAATTTAGAAGAATCTCCTTGATAGGGTTTCCAGCTCAAAGTGTTGGATCCTCTAACGTGATTGCATTAGATTCACCATACTTGCTTGTTCTCATTACCGGAACGTCTCAAAGCAGACAACACGGTAAGAGTGAATCAGTTAGTTACTTTCTGACTGATTGAGTCGTCAATTCATATAATGGACCAAAATCAATATCTAGTTGACACAAGCTTGATTATTATATAATCTCACAAGTCACCTACCAAGAGCTTGTTTGATGATGGCTCAAGCAGGATTTCCATTCATCACTGTGAATACTAAAGAGTATCACTCTGAATGTTCTGGCAATTATCACAAGGATAATGCGAATCTTTGATACCAAATGTTGTATAATGATGTACGACATTTTGTATATTCGAATTTGTATCCTAGAGAGATTTTTGATGGATCTCGTTGGATTTAGACTCTATAAGTGCACATTTGTTATTTGGTAGTCGGAGGCTGGAGCGGACTGCCACCTTGTCAATATCAACGATCTCGGAATGAGAAAGTCGATAGAAGCGTGTTGTACTCCGTGAGAAATGAAACAAGTTTCTTTTTAGAGACCTTGAGTGGCTAGGGAGGGTTGTGCATTGCATCACTGGGTTCATGACGACTTGTCTTCAATATCATAATCATCATTGTGATTACCGATAGATTATGCATTGACTCGGTTTCTGCCTAAGGTTGTATGGATGGCTTCTTTCTTTACACCTTTTATACTTACAATTCTTTTTCATTCTTCAACCCCTTAAATGCTTACCAAGACTTCATAACCAACACCTTGTTGGGATTGTTCCAGTGCTAGCTCTGTCTTAGTCGGCATTCTTCCCATTCTTACTTTACTCCTTTTTTCAATCAT
Source organism: Tanacetum coccineum (assembly GCA_026074375.1). NCBI lineage: Eukaryota > Viridiplantae > Streptophyta > Magnoliopsida > Asterales > Asteraceae > Tanacetum > Tanacetum coccineum. Next base: position 71,175 of record BQNB010013427.1, on the reverse strand, counting down.
ACCTAGGACTTTTACTCTATCTAATGGAGTGTTCCTGGGTAGATCTATCCGGTTCTGGCTAGATCATGGAATGAATATACCTAACCTTAGCAGCCTTATAACTCCTTGAGAAACAATAGTTGGTCGGTCATTAGGTATTGCCATGAAGATACATAAAACCATTTGATAAAAATCAATCATCTTGTCTTAGAAATCATTTAAGACACATTGAGAATTTCCAGAGTTACCAAAAAGCTCCCCCTACACATATGCACCATATTATGAAAGAGTTTTGCACATGCGAGGTTTGGGAACACACTTATAGATTAAAGATCGTATCCGTTATTAATCCGTATTGATCACATTTTAATCATTATTCTCCCCCTCAAAAATTACATATGTGGTTACATTTTTTAATAATATTAGTGAATTAAAAACAAGTTAATGTTCGGAATTCACATGAGTCTCCCTAAGTCTTGGGAGAACAGGAGTACATGCAGAATGAACTAATTATGATACTCCCCCTCAATTATAGATTAGAGTGAAAACTTAAAGTGGGAGTTTGTTGAGCACACAATTTTGAAAGAATTTAAAATTTTTCTTTTTGAAAATATCTTGAAAAATTGTGCTTAACAAAAAATGGGGTCTGATGTATTTTATTAATTATCATTTCCTTAGTGCTTCTCTTGAGCATTCAAAACTTTAAATGTTTATATGACATTGCTCAAGACCGAGAAGATATGAACTTCCCATTGTGTAGGATAAATGAACATAAATGAACATTTTACTTTCTTTGGAGATCGAGTCCTAAGCTGACATTTACTTAGAAGTCGTAGAGAAAAATTTGAAGAGACATGTTTTGAAAGCATTTGAAACTCTCGCTCGAAACTCATTTATTCACCCGTGTTAATATTAATCAACATTTCTTGGTGCCAAATGTTATCGATTGACGAGAGACATGTCAGAGAAGAATATTTTTGGTATTTTTTACAAAAAAATTGATTTTATATTTTGATTTTATAGGTTTTATACTTTTATAGCTTTTCTGATAGATATTTATAGTTGTGAAATGTTTTAGACACACAAAAGAGGATATAAAAGGATGTGTCTAAAAGCATTAAAACTTGGTTTCCAAAAAGCTCCCCCTCAAAAATTGAGCCACTTATAAAGAATGATGCGAATTTTGAAAGAAACATGAGGATGGAGTGTTGAACACTGAATTTTGAAAGATTTTGAAAATCTTTTTGAAAAGTTCTTGAAAATTTGTGTTTAACTATTTTGAAAACAAGAAGATTTCTCTTCTTATGAAGGTAAAGCGCACTAAAGCGTACACTGCCCTTTTATTTGAAGCTCGGGTTATGCACTGAAGTGTACATAAGCCATTGACCTGGAGATTAGAGAACAACAATCGGAAAGATAAAAGTATGATGTTTCCTTAGCCTTGATAACCTGCCAAGAAGAGAAATGGAATTCGAAAAACCTTTGCTTAAAGGTTCCGAGGGATTAGAAATACTTGCATTGTCACGCATAGATTTTTCAGAATTATTCTCGGTGTTACTTGATGCAGATAATTTTTCACACATGGCGAATATTCTTCCAGTTAGAATCCACCTAAGACAAGTTCTAGGTTTGCTAGGCCTAGATGAAGCAATACTTTCTTTGAGACCCTAACTCCCTTCAGTCCTTGGCGATTGCCGTATGTTCTTTGATTTTCACGTATAATACATTGGCACTTTGGTTATCAGCACAAGATTCATATTCATTTCACATAATTAAGGCACACAGACATCTATTGCAGTAACTAAACAATTCTCACACATAACACAAGACAATTTCGGATTTAGCATTTCGAAGCAAGCGTAATGTAATTACATCCGATTGACATGTGCTTTTTGATTCTTAGAATTTGGAATTCGCCCGTCCTTTCATCTATTTTCTCAAATGTTAAACGAGATGCAACTACTCATATGACTAGATGGAACCCTATGCTAATTAGAATTAGCTCCCTAATGATGGCTCTGCTAGTCTTAGCAGTGTTTGTTACTCTTTTTGGCAAGAAGAAAAACGTTTAAGTCAGAATTAGCTTGTTGCTTATGAATACCATTTGGTTTGTAAACATGATTGGTTTTATCCTAATGCTTGTTTAACGGGTTTGTTAGAACACATTACTACCCAAAAGGTCATAGAAGGATTAGTCCTTAAAGATTCGAGGGGCAATCCATTAATATTTGCATCAAATCTTCTGTATTCTCGTGTGGCAGGTGTCGAGTTTGAAGTGACTGGTTTGGACAAAGCATTCGTCTTATCAACTTAGGGGAGAATCGAGGATTTTGGAAAAGGAGTGACAAAATAAAGTTTTGGTTTATAAGAAGAAGCAGGTGGTTTTCCTAAGATTGATTGCTTTATAAACATAGTATTTGTTCTCGTACCTTTTGTTGTGCCTTTTTGTTCAGAAACCTTATCAAATAACTGGTTTGGCAGGTGCCGAGTTTGGCTTGCACAACTTTCGATTCTCGTGTGGCAGGTGCCGAGTTTGAAGTGACTGGTTTGGACAAAACATTCGTCTTATCAATTTGAGGAGAACTGAGGATTTTGGAAAAGGAGTGACAAAATAAAGTTTTCGTTTATAAGAAGAAGAAAGTGGTTTTCCCAAGATTGATTGCTTTGTAAACATAGTATTCGTTCTTGTACCTTTTGTTGTGCCTTTTTGTTCAGAAGCCTTATCAAATAACTGAGCTCTTAGCTTAGCATTTTCGTAAATGGTGTCATGTAATTGTTTTTGCAAAGAGTCAATTATTGATTTGGTCTGAGCTTGTGTCACTTTGATAGAATCAAACAGGTTCGTGTATGTTGTCTTAAGATGTTCATTTTCTTTTGCATAACTCCGAACCTAAAATTCTAGTGACACGTTCTCATCTTTAAGTTTCTGAGACACCGAATCAAGGGTATTTGATGCACATTGAGTATCACTACTCTTACCCTTGAGATATCCCAACTGAGCTTGCAACCGTTCTATCTTTTGTTGCATGTCATTATAAGCTTTATCATATGAAATCTTGTCGTATTTGCATTCTTCACATTTTGTGTACCAATTATTCCAAAGAACAACGTATTCTTTTTCCTTTTTAATAATGCAATTTTCAAGTTTTTCTTTCGTACGATCAAGCTCAGTTTGGAGATCAGTATACTGCACTTCGTGAGTAAGCATATTGAATATATCATGATCATAACAATTTTCATCTTTGGTTACCTCATTTGATCCATCTGAGTCATAAATAGGAGCGTTGTCAGACTGAGTTCCAGATGTGGATACTTGCTGCAATGTATCCTCTGAAGTGCAGTTCACTTTTACTCTCTCAGTTTCTTCATAAGCATCTATAGCAGTCATGAACTCAAATTCCTCTTGAGTGCTTTGGATCCCTGCTTCTTCCTCTTGAGCAAACTGCAGCTGTTGCTGAAGATAAGTAGCATCTCGTTTCCTTGGCTTTACTATGCAGTTGCTGGAATAATGACCCTCTCCTCGACAGTTGTAACACCTTATCGGATTACCATTGATACCATTACCTTACCTCAGCCGTGCGATTACAACATTTCCATTCCCAGACTGATTTGCAATTTCTGGAACAACACTAAGCCCATTCATATTTTCAACAATTTGAATACCCTGATTCTGAACTACATTTTGCCCAACCTCATTCCCATCATTCTACACTGCATTATATCTCACCTGATTTCCAACATTGTCATCAACCATTTGCATCTAGATGCCTTGGCTCGTGTTCATACCCGGTTGTGTAATTTGATTGTTGCGGGGGATTAATGAACTTCTTTGGTTGTTGTTTGTTAGTATGGTATTGACTTTAAATGCTTTAGCCATTAAAGCAAGTGTCATGTTCATTGCAGTTGTGGGATCTGAACTATCTTTGAGATTCTGCATTGGTTGTTGCATATAGTTCGTGTTGAATGAAGGTTGTTGGACAAAGTGGTTGTTGGGTTATGGATGTTGTATGTAGGTAATATGTGATGATTGATCTGGGTGAAATGGTGTCTGAGTGTTTGCCATTAATGCCAAAGGATCATGTGTGTTTGCTAGTTGTTGTGTTCTATAAGCATTGATGTCTTGTTGAGTCGACATTGCAAGAGTGATGTAAAATGATAAGGTAGGATCTTTTATGGATAATGTGATGTGTTGTGGTTATGAGAAAGAAATTATACTTCACGGGATTTTACAAATCTATGATTTAAACCGAGAAAAGAATAAACTTTTACGGGATTTTACAAAATAAAGAACAAACTGTGAAATGATAATTGTTATGGATTATTTTTGAGCTTTGAATGATTAACGGTTGATTAAAACACAAACAAGGACTAACGGTGTAATTGAAATCCAAGTTAAATGCTTAACGTTTGTTAATTAAAGTTGTAAGGACTAACGGTGTAAAACCAGATCACTTTTGGGGACTAAGGCTGAATTTTAACTTGAAAGGACTAACGGTGTAAAACTGTTTCAAGTATGAGGGTTAACAAACTAACAAAGGGCGAATAAAGAAGTAGTCATTAAGTCCAGGGACTGAAGTTGCAATTTTTGAATTTTAATTAATAAAACAACTTTTCTCCCTCCGTATCAACTTTCTTCTTCGTCTGAATCTTATAAAATGCAACGAATAGTTAATGTGACTCGCGAACTTGTACGGTTATCGACGGTAAAATATAAACACACCACGATGATCGTAAATGAATCACGATCGTAGTGATATGAGTTAGAAGACGCATGATCGACCGAAGCTCAAAACAGAAAAACCCAAAACACCTCGAAACGGCTTGTATAATTCGCCTAAGCTACAAGTATAGTTCGCCTAGGTTTTGGTATAGTTCTCCTGACTAATTAAACGAATAATTTGCCTAGAGATAGGTATAATTCGCCCAAAATGAAATGTATAACTCGCCCAAAATGCAACGTATACTTTGCCTAAACGTTGACATATACTTCGCCTTTCACAACTATGTATAGTTGGGCCCCAAGGAAGTGTATAACTCGCCTTGCAAATCTATGTATAGTTCGCCCCCAAAGAAGTGTATAACTCGCCTTGAAAAAATTATGTATAGTTCGCCCAAAATACAACCAAAAATGTACGATGTACTATTTTTTGGCTTGTTACCTAAAATCAACAAAACCGTCCTTGCTATGTCTCATTGTCTTGTTCAAGCCGTGGACCACAAGAAGAGAAGCCAACCCGAGAATAAGCCACTTCCAAGAGATGTAACCAACAAAAAGCTTGAATAAGATTTGAAGATAAGTTGTTAAGCCTAGAATAAGCTACGAAGATGAAAGTTTTTTGACTTAAAAAAAGTTATGACAAAACGTTTGAATCTTTTTGAGAAAAATAAACAAAAACCAAGTTGGTCGAAATAAAATGTTAAAGCCCAAAAAACAAAAACGTTTGATCCTTACTGTTGAAAATGAAATAAACTATGAGGCATGAAAATTAAATTCAGCCCATATGAGATAAACAACAACAGCCTATTGACACAATCACTAATTCTACTTTGGGTAGAAATGAGATACGAAAGGAAAGAAAATCAAAATAAGCTTATGGAAATAAGACAATAAGCCTAACAATAAGCATAAACAACCACAACTAAAGCCACTAAACCCAAGCCTTGGCTCTTTGATACCAACATGATAGACATATCAAATCACTCAACAAAAATTAAAAGGAAGAACTAGAGAGAGATGTTTAGAGAGAGAAATAACAAAAGGAAAATGGCTACACATTAGGAGAAAACAAAATGAGCAACACCCTCTCCACATGATGAGAGGGCTTTATATAGTTGAGTACTTGGGCTAGCCTTGGGTTTAAGTGGGCTTCCAAGGCCGAGCTTGATAACTAATTGGCTTTAAAGCCCGTAACTAGGCCCAATTAGCTTATAGAATTCCCGAGATCATTAACTAGACTAATACAAGGTTCTGGAATATTAATGACCATCACTTTATATAAAACTAGGTCTAACAGCTACAACTATGTATGTGTGCATATTTATGCACTAATGTACCCGTGTAGATGTTCACCCCGCAACATCCAAAATCCGATATGATATACGTCCGTTTGACTAGTAAGTATGACTTACTCGGACGGGGATGTCAATCCCAAATAGATCTATTCATAACACACACGCTTACTCCAAGTAATTAACAGTTCATGATAGTAGGCATAATGAGTTATCGCTACTTAGGCAACTCGTAATATGTTTAAAAGAGTACTTGCGTCCAAATGTAAACCAAGGCATGTATCTCACCCTGAGATTTGTAAAGTGTTGTTAAACAAATAAAGTGGGGCTATGAACTCACCTCAAGTGATGGAATTGATTTCTAGATAAATCAACTATGAATGTCGTCGATAAAGACCGGTATGCAACCTATTTACTTATAGGTCGATTTAGAATACGCATGAAAATATAGAAATGCACTATATTTTATCTCGTTATATCACCACCTAATAGTTTTAGACTTAGCTTATAAATCAAAATAATACTTTCATTAAGTTTACCACTATTATTATTTTTACAACGACAATATATATAGTCTAGTAATTTATAAAATTATATTTATAAAGTTTAAAACGTGTATAGATATTATATAAGTGATACTATATTATTTCCTAAGGTTTTTATAGTCCAAACGGACCCGAAAACGTAAATTACTATTCACATCAGCTTTATTACTTGTAAAAATAGTGCAGGAATTTTTGTGACACTTTCTGAGAAATAGTCCAAGTTTGGTTAAGTTTTACTCTTCCGTGTTACACTTTTGGGCCTCAAAACTTGCAATACTTTACCGAAAAATAATTCCGGACAACATTCTAGTTTTATACTTAAGCCGGCTCGGACCCGAAAATGGTTAAAAATATGAATTATAAATCTGTCAGCTTTCGCCGAAAAACTATTTTTGTCGGTATTGTTTCAAATCTAGTTTTGACCATAACTTTTTCGTTTTACATCCGTTTTTCACGTTCTTTATGTCCACGGATTCGTATTAAGATGAACGAAGATATTTTTAAGGTTTTCGCTTGACAAAATGCCCCTAACTTTTTGTCCAAAGTCGGCTGTCCTAAAAGGGCCTTTTGCACATTTTTCGTCTAATATTTCTACTCCATTTACATACAAAAAACCACTAACCTATATATTTCAAACACTTCCACAATCAACAATCATCCACTAACCTAATCCCATCAAACTCTTCTCAATATCATGAAGAAATCATAAGATCATTTAAGCTAGTTTATGAATTATAAACCTAACCACATGTCTAACAATCATAAGTAGTGTTCGTGTTTTCTTTGCAATGTTTATAAAAGTTTACTAGTTGGTGATATAACTTAATAATCAAGATGTTCATGTATATAAATACAATATCTAAGCATAGAAACATGTAAGAATATAATCAAATTGTATGAAAATCAAAAGAGTAATGTAGTATGCTTACAAATTAGATGATAAAAAAGAAACCTTAGTCTTTGATTTTAAACCCAAAAACCTTATAAAAACCCTAAATCTTGATTATAAAAACCCTAACTTGATCTTGAAAAACCCTTTCTTATACTTGGAACCCTAACTTGCAAACCAACTTGGAACACCTTAGAATACACCCTTGATCACACTTGTATGCTTGAAATATTAAGAAAATGGAAACTATGAATTTTTCTAAGGCTTAAATTTGAGCTGTGAGCTCCTAGGGAGGAAAAGAGAGATTTCTTGATTTTTTGTAAGTGTTATGTGAAGTGAGAAGGGCTTGTTGCTAGTTCCTTTTTATAGTTAAAATATCTAGGGGACAAACTACCATCCAATCTATGAATTCAAGGGAATGGGAGTAGTCTTGTAAGTGATTGGCATGGGAGGGGAGTGGCTTGTGTAAGTATTAGATAGATCTTGTAAGTAATCTTTAAAAAACTAGCATATGGTAATTTCTAAGTAAAATTTGGTAAGTATTTTGTATGTATGCATATATAAATCGACAATGGTGTGATTGTGGGTAAGAATTTTATAAATTTTGGGTATTGGGTATAATTGTGGGTATTTTGTTAAGTGTAGAAAGGTGGTGTAATTTACGTGTATGCATAAAAGTTAAATATTGCAAAACGTAAACGTTTTACGTAAAGTATAAAAATAAAATATGAAAAGTTATAAATTATCTTCGTAATAATTATATAACACTTGTTTGATGTAAATTTTTATTTATTTATTGCCGGTTTACGTTAATTGTTGACTTTTGGTTTACGCGATTTAACTTAATGGTTGAAATTAAAAGTAAATGCGTAAAAGCTCAAAATAAATAATTTGAGTTTATTGACGTAAAATAACCTGAAATTACGGATTGTCAAAACTATGATTCAGCGAATGTCTTTCGGAAACATGGCTTCGCATGCGTTATTCGGTGACCACTAGACGCACCTAGAATGCGTCAGCACCTAGAATGCGTCAGCAACTTGAGATATCTGATTCTCAAAAGACTCTTCTCCTTAAAGCTTGTCTTTTAGGTATGAAACACATGCAAAAGATTAACTTGTTGGTAGTCGTCTCTTATCCATACTCCAAAAAGTATGACTGCAAAACACATGCATCCAACAATTTAAGCAAAAAACCAGACATTTGCAATAACAAAAGGTATACATATACATTAATCTACAAAGACCATATCAAAAGGAATTCCAAAAAATTCACTGACCTTCATAAATAACATTGACTAAATCCCCATAGTTAGTTTCCTTGTTGTGACTCGTTAAAAAAACTATCAAAATCCCTTTTTAGAGATGTTGAATCGTTCAAAGAGGAGAAACCTAAACCACAAAATCCACAATCACTACATAAAAAGGGCTTTTTGAGACGAACTTTTTTGGAACGGTAAAAAAAGAGTATTTGGCACTCTTTGGATAACCGTACCAAAAAAATATGTATTTGGGACGGCGATTAGAAAACCGTTCCAAATACATATGCATTTGGAATGTTTTGTAATAATGGTGCCAAGTGCATGTGTATTTGGAACTGTTTCAATTACCAGGGCCGAATACTTATGTATTTAGGACAGTCGGTAGCTAAAGTGCCAAATACATATATGTATTTAGAACGGTTTCTAGGGCTTGTGCCAAATACTTGTGCATTTAGAACACTTTTTAAACCCTGACCCAAATGCCCATTTCATCTCACATGTATTGATAATATTTTCTGTTTTTTAATTTACAATCGATTTCTTTCACTTTAATACTCAATTTTCCATGATTAGTAATTTTATAAGATCAAAATTCATTTTAATATCAAATGAATTAATATATATATGTAACATTTCTCATTTTTCATGTCTTTGTACGACTCTATTAATGATCACTATTTATTTTAGTCCGATACGCGTTTACTTTTAATATTTACTTGAAGCTAAACCGCGTAGACTAGAAATAATCAATTAATGTAAACGGTCATGAAATAAATTGAGGTTTACATCCACCAAGTAATATATAATTTCTAGGAAGATAATTATGTACTTTGCGTATTATATTTTTATTGGTCACGAAAAAGGGTTTCGTTTCGCGATAAAATACATTTGGACCCACCCCGGAAATACTTAGACATACCTAGACTCAAACCAATACCCACCTTGAAAGCCTAAAACGCAAAATTTAATCAAATCTTGTGTTTATATCACTTGAGTGCCGAATGTGGGCAAGTGAACCCACATAAAAATCGTCCTTGGTGATTTATTTGCTACAAAAGGTCTCCTAATCACCTTAACAAGTACTTGTACATCCATGTTCCATTTAATACATGTCCTAATAATCTTCTAATGACCTTTTACCCATTGGCTAATAACCATTTTCTTCCTTGGATCCCTCCTTAGCCGCGGTTAACCAAGCAAGAACACACAAAACCTAAAGATTTTACTAGCTAAGTAAATCTTGTACATCTTGAGGCTCATTAAAACTTGTACTAGAGTGGTTTAGCATAAAACCATGAGTGATTAACTAGGAAACTTCAAAACTACCTCCTAGGGTACAAACTTGGTTCGGTGTGGGTTGTCTATGAAACCAAGAGAGTAAACTAGTTTCCTTGCCTATAAATATACATTCATATCTTACCCTTTGACACTCTTGTTAACTCACACACGCCTCAAACACTCTCTTCTCTTGTTCGGGATACAACCCGCGACCAAACACACTCACATTTCATTCGGACCAACGAGTAACATTAAAGACTTTCACTCGAGCACACAAGGGAATACGTGAACCAAGGTTTGGGTGTCTACAAGCTTTGAAGCGTTGGGTGGGCTACACGAGTTCGAAACACGCTTGGGTTGAACTACTCGATACGTTTACAAGCACTTTAGGACCTTGTTGTAAGTCATTCGAACCTACACCATTCGTACTATACTTATCTCTTAGTGAACTAGTCAATATGTCGCGTATATATTTAATGTGCTAGCGTGAGTTCGCAAATAATAAATAACATGTGTGTTATACGCAAAAGTTATTGCGTATAACGACGTGTGTAGTGTTAAATGAAGAGGACCAAGTGACGTGACCTAGTAACGAGCAAGGGTTTGAAAACTATTTGAATATAAGAAAACCCCACGTAAACTTTCGTTGTAAACCAATTAAGATGACTTAGGAATACGTATACGACCCTAATAAGCACTTGCATGTAAGAGGCGGCGTGTTTATGAGCTAAATACATGACCTTTTTCCACTAGGGCCTTTCGAATAACCATGTAAGTGGCTAAGGGAAGCAACGGGCCATGATGGACTAGTATAATGTTCAAGAGTGTTCGGCCTGGGCCCTACAGGCCCAACAAGCCTCGGGTAATAAGCTGACGACTTATAAATAAGATCTACGAGCTTATTTAAGGACTAAGGGTGCTTATTGTTTCACTTGAATCCTAAAATACCTATAAGGAGCTAGTCGAGCCCTTAATGGACCCTTTGGCATGCTTCTTTAAGCCAAACGAACCTAAGTGGGCCGATTAGCCCATTACCGAGTCCACTAAAAGCCATACGCCACGAATAAGCTTCCACAGCTTATTCGAGAGCTTAAACAGCCTATAAGTCTTCTAATAATCCTAGAAAGGTTATTGGACCCAAAAGAATTAAGTCCAAACCTCTAAAGCCCTTATCGGGCCTTAACAGGCCCAAGCCGGCCCAATAAGAAAGCTTATTAGCTTATTTTGAATAAGCTGAAAAGATAAAACAGATTGTTGGGCTTAATATGAATTAGAAATGAGCTAGCAAAGCCCATAAACCCTTAAGGGTGTTTGTCGAGTAGGCTATTGGGCTTTCTGGCCCAATAAGCTCAAAATAAGCCAAGATAAGCTCGCTGAGCTTATTGACAGCTTATTTGATTAAATTGGACTTATTGAACGTGTTTGAACCTATTAAAACTAGTTTGGATCATTAAAACTCCTTTTGGACCTTAATGGGCCCAACCCGGCCCATTAAGCCTAAATAAGCTCGAATAGAGCTTATTTATAAGCCAATTGATTTTCACGGCTTAATTAAACTTAAAAAGTCATTTTGTCACTTGTTAAAACTTAATTAGAGTTAAAATACAAATTTTACAAGTATAGGGATAAAAATTGCCAATTTCGAAACTTAAAGGTTTAAAATTGTCATTTTTCGAATTTCAATAACTCCAAGGACTATTTCTGAAACATTCTGAAACTTAGGGATTGAAGTGTAACTATAAAGACCTAAACTACATTTTGGTAAACTTAAGGGACCAATTATGTCATTTCCGAAACTAAAGGGTTTAAGGTATAAATGTTTATATTTATAAACCTAGGGACTAAAGTGTAACAACTAGAAACTTAAGGGTATGTTAGTGAACAAAAGTGAATTAACGAAACACTTAACGAAATTGGTCGAATATTAAGATGTTCGGACATTGAAAGGGTTTAATTAACAACTTAATAAACAAGTATATTTATTAACAGTGATTTCGCATTTCTCGAGAACCATAGGTATTGTAAATACAATAACCATGTGCACCACCACACAAGTGATAACAGTATATATAAACATAAAATGGAATTTAGTTTATACAATGAGTCGTTAGCTTAAATGTGTAAACTTAAAACTAAGATCCCTGAACGTAACTTTACTTAGGTACTTGACGGTGTCGATTCACTGCTTTACTCGGATTTTTATTACATTCGGGAGAAACTATCTGCTAAGGTGAGTTCATAAGGCCCCATGTTTTATCATTTATTTAGATGATTTACTTCCTTGGGGTGGTAACAGGCTCTTGTTTTACCTTATGGAAGTAAGTCTGGTACATTTTATAATTGATTACGTGTTTGCCTAGTTACCCATAAAACCATTTTTCATGATCATGAAATGTTAATTGCATAGATGTGATTGGGAAGTACATTGTAGTGGGCTGCGAATGTTTTGGGATGATCTATTAGGGATTGACAATCCCGTTCGGGTGACTAGCTATCACTGGGAAACGAACGCCTTACTTGTCGAATCTGGGGATGTTGCCGGGTTAGCACATCATTCTACGGTCACCTGTTGGCTAATTATAGTTGCATTTCATTTATGTCAAAGCTTTTAGTGTCATGATATTAGGAAACGTAAACTTACCTCTTTTATGATGTATAGCATTTGATTTTGTAATATTACACTTGGAATAGCTTGCGGTCCTACAATCGATTTATCATATACTTATGAATTCACCAATTATTATGTTGACGTTTTAAGCTTGTTTTTCAGGTCATAGGCACGAGGTGCGTTGGATAATTGGGAGTCAATAATTGAGAAAATACTTATGTATTTGGGACAGTCGGTAGCTGAAGTGCCAAATACATATATGTATTTAGAATGGTTTCTAGGGCTTGTGCCAAATACTTGTGCATTTAGAACAATTTTTAAAACCTGACCCAAATGCCCATTTCGTCTCACATGTATCGATAATATTTTTCCCTTTTTTAATTTACAATCGATTTCATTCACTTTAATACTCAATTTTCCATGATTAGTAATTTTTTAAGATCAAAATTCATTTTAATATCAAATGAATTAATATATATCAATGACCTTCGTCACCACTCGACATAACTCAGACACTTAAACGGGTTTCTTCCATTTTTTAACGAGTTACCGTTGTTTCATAGGTACAAAATTTTCCTTTAAGGCCGAGTTCAAAAAATTCATATTATACATGCAAACATGTAAATAGATGAGGGTGTTCATGTAGTGGTTACTAGGGGTGTCAAAAAGCCTGACCCGACCTGAACCCGACCCAGACCCGAACCTGAATAATTATATTCGGGTCGGGTTAGTCGGGTCCAATATTTTGTTTGTGTTATTCGGGTCAACCCGAATACTAAATAGGGTCGGATATCGGGTTGAAAATTTTGGCTAACTCGGGTTCGAGTCGGCCCGATTGACCCGAATAAGGAATTTTTTACCTTTTTATTATAAATTTTATATATTTTCTATTTAAAAGAGTGCAAAAAAGGAATTTTTTTTACATTTTACTCATATTCGGGTTGACCCGAACCCGAATTGACCCAACCCGAGTTGACCGACCTGAATTAACACGAACCCATGTAACCCGAAGTTAATATATATTAATATAAAAAGACTAGTCATTTCACATAGGGCTAAGCAAAACCAACCGAAAACCGAACCGAACTGAAAAACCGAGCCTAGCCAAACCGACCGAAACCAAACCGACAATTTTCTCAAAGTCTGTTTTCGGTTCGGTTCCGTTTTGAACGCCAATTATAGGGGTGAGCAAAAAAACCAGAAAAAACCGAAACCGAATCGAAAACCGGAAAAACTAAACCGAAATAACCGACCGAAAAAAAACCAATGGTTTGGTTTTCTATTTTTCAAATAACTGAAATTTCGGTTCGGTTTCTGTTTTGATGTAAAAACCGAACCCTAGAAACCGAACCGAACCGTTTTCAATATTGCTATTTAGTAATTACTAAACGGCTAACTATATAATTTTATAAATTTGAGTGGCTTTTAGGGGAGGATCAAATATGAAAATAGTTCTGAGAAAACCAAACGTTAGACACATCTATTCATCTAATAACTTTTAAAATCAGTTAACCCTAGATCTAGCTAGCTTCTTCTCTACTGAACTTTACAACCTTCATTGCATTTAGCCCTCGTGAAACTTTGATCACTTCGATCTTTCATTCGTAAGTTTTTGTGCTACATTTAACATATAGACTCTTAGTTCTGCTACCCTTGTGTTTATTCATTTTGTGAAGAAAAACATAAGCGGGAATAGAAGTATGTCGGTATGTGCACTGTTACAATGACATGGGTGAAAGATACAAACGGTTAACCGAAAAAATCGAGAAAACCGAATCGAAAACCCGTTGAAACCGGAAAAATCGAACCGAGTATAACCGAACGGTTTCGGTTATGGCTATGCAAAAAACCAAACATTCGGTTTCGGTTTTGCCCAAAAACCGACCCAAACCGAACCGTGCACACCCCTAGCCAATTACACAAAACCCGGTTCTTAGCTACCAAAATTTTTAACCGGGTCCTTTTTCCCTCTTTTATCATTTTCATCAAGTTGAAACCACTTTCATTCTTATTCTTCTCTCATTACACACAAACCACCTATACACGTTAAAAGTTTAGTTACTTTCTTGAATCTTTACATTTCTTTGATGACAACCGAAATGGGGGCTCCTGATCAAAATCTGAAATTAGGGTTCTTGGCCCTAAGGCAAAATTACGACTTTTAAATTTTGTTAATTCAATAATGAATTATGGTTCTATATAAGTGTTTATAGCTTAGTTGTTATCTGTAATTTCATTCACTACTTGTGTATATTTAATTATAGGTTATTTAGATATAACCGTTATTGCTAAATTGACATCTTCTCAAAATATACAGGACCCACACAAATTTATCAGCACGGTTGAGGAGTATTGTTGTGATTATGAGACACATGATAGAGGCTAAAAAGGCTCAAAATACGAACTCAAGGAAATTGATTGTTCGTGGGGCTGGGATGAATTTAGTGTTCGTTGTAGCTGAAGTCGGGCCTGTAGATTTAATGATGTGCTTGGTGGTCTTTCTCCTGTCATGGCTGTATGTTTTGTTTCACTATTTATGTGCTTTTATGATCTGTATGGCATTTCATTTATATAGTAATTATCTCATTGTTACATTTTTTAAATACAACTAGTTTTAGTGTTTTAAGTATGGTGAAAAAGTGATTGTTTTGAGCTGTTTGGATTGTTTATTGAAATTGTCTAATGTGCTCACTACACTTGATAAAGCAGATAAGTAGTTTTGAGTTTTGATGGTATTTGCAATTTCTTATCTGGATTATGTGATTATTTGAGGGTGAAATAAGCAAGTTTCAAATATATAAGCTGAAGGTTGCTTATTTCAATCTACTTGTCTGATTATTACAAAGTGCATTAATAGTTTAAAAGTAATCCTAAACATCGTTAAATTATATGATTAAACTTTGGTCAAATAGTCATTACTGAAATTTATTTCAAACAGGTGCACCAAAACTAGCTAGTTTCTACTATTTAATTGTTTTCGGGTAAGTTTACATGAGACGTTGAGTCTTAATACTTGTTCCTCATGGCACATCATGTTAAATTTGTATTATTATATAGGCAAATGGCGATTGTTTAATGATAATATCACCTCGTTATGAGTAGGGGCTGTTCAAGCTGGTTAGCTTGAGGTTAATGTGGCACTCGGTCACATTCCATTGTACTTCATTGACTTTTTTGGTGTAATATAATTTACCGGGGTTGTTGTCCCTTTCACCCAAAAAAAAAATATCACCTCGTTATGATCAATACAAAGATGCTTGGGATACCGAAGTTGAATTTGAGGTATACTATTATTGTCTGTCAATTCTTTTGTGGTCATTTAATCAATATTTATCAATATTCCTCCAAGCATTCGACTTGATATCCCTCTTGATATTTTATGGATCATCTGTTGTTCCTTGAAAAGGTTCGGATGTCATTTTATATGTTGACGTTAACTTGTGAAGAACTAAATGAGCCAATATTAACAAGATTTATGTGCTTCAGGGGAAAAATGGCTTTAAAATTTATGGACCTATTGCTAGAATAAACTACCAGGATAATCAGATTAGATTTAGCTTATTATGTAAGGTTAGCTTTAACTTTTAACACCTAATATTAGCTTATTTCAGTGTCTTCTAATCGTGTAATAATTGTTATATAAAGTTTTTATTATATAATTTCAAACAGCTCTCGAAGCTCCATCAGTGTTGAACCTGGATAATAGCGAATATTTCTCTGGACCATATGGTATGGTATTCTATTCATACGGTCGGTTGTAGGTATTTTTAGAGGAAAAATATGGTACCACCTTTGCGTCTGTATCTTCTGATGGGATCTTTCTTCCCAGCTACGCTGTGTCAGATGTCAAGTTAAAAAGAGTGCAAACATATTTGCTTAGCTATCTTCTTAATGTAAGTACTGATTCTGTACCTTGCATTCACATCACTAGACATGTTTCTGTAAATCGTCATGATGTTTAGGTTTTTTCTTTCTAAGTTCTATAATTACGCACTAGTTCTATTTATAAATTAAGATGCATACGCTTATGCATAGAAAGTTCATCCAGAAATTAGGGAAAAGTGACAGGGATCAAAGAATGTGTTTCACTGTTTGAGTAGCTTTAAAATATTTGGGTACCTGCTAAAATATCTTGATGTGACTAGTAAAATCATAGTGCTCTAGATAAGCAACAATATAGTGTTGATTGCAATTTTTCTTCCAAAAATGCAGCCTTTTGGGTTTAAAAACCCGCATGTCATGAGGTTACTTCGGGGATTAAAGGCAAATGTCAGTAAAATTAAAGATCTAAGTTTGCCATATAATTCTTTTCCATATCCATTTCTAATAGTCTTTTTTCTTTATATAATAACGACCATAAATTGAACTTGATGTTACAGGCTGCAGAACAGGACTATGGGAAAAAAAGCTAAACAGAAGATTGCCAAATTAATCCGGGTGTGTTTTAGTTTTCCATGATTTAATTTTAGCTCACTCCATTTCTAATAGTCTTTTTTCTTTATATAATAACCACCATAAATTGAACTTGATGTTACAGGCCGCAGAACAGGACTATGGGAAAAAAAAGCTAAACTGAAGATTGCCAAATTAATCCGGGTGTGTTTTAGTTTTCCAGGATTTAATTTTAGCTCACTGTCGAAGTATTCGTTTGTCTCGAGTTTACATTGTGTTCTAGGTTGGGCACAAACAGAAATATAACTTAAGGAAAAGAAACAGAAAGTAGAAGATGCACTCAATGCATCAAAGGTTATTACTATCTTCTCTTTTAAAAACCACTTTTGGTTTTATTTTCTTACATTTAGTGCTAAATTTAGTTACATTTTAGATCATCATTTAGGCTGCCGTTGAGGACGGTAAGGTTGACATCATTAAAGAAACTCTTGGCAACGATAAACCGGAGGTAGGATCGGATATTGTCAAGAGGGCACTTAGCTACCCAATGAAGCTCATTGCAAAGAATGCTGATTGCAAAGAATGTTGGTCAGATAAGTCTTGAAAATCGTCATCCATGACTAAGGTTTGCTTCTTAATTTTTTTATTACTCTTTTTTCATACATCGAATCTTGTTTATTAATTGCTTAATTCATTCGAAAGTTATATGATTTCATTTTTAAGTTCTAAATTGTTGGTTTCACAACAGCTCAGTTTTGAATTTGAAACTTTGCTTAATTCATCCGAAAGTTATATGATTTCAGTTCTAATGTTGGAATATTATATTGGGAGAATTGCATATATCCCCATTTAAACTTGATTAATTGCATATTTACCCAATGAAACTTTAAAATAACAAATATACCCACTTTTAAAGATTAAACTCTCATATTTACTCATTTTATCTATTTTACTAAAAACAAATTTATATATTACAATTATACCCTTTTCTTATCTATCCCCATAACACATGTATATAATGTAAAATTACATTTCACAAACCCATTTCTGCAAATCTTCCTTGCTGGCTTAATTTGAGGGATACAAGAACATTTCACAAACCAATTTCTGGAAATTTGAGGGATACAAGAACATCAAAATGAAAGAAACCACTTTTCGAGTACTCATGCTAAATCTTGTCCATCAGTACTTACTTTGTATTTGACAATGTGATAAACAAACACATCGTCACCATTACAATTTTTTTCTTAACACACTGGTTCAACTTTATATTCAAGAAATTGCAAACTTACAAACAACTTGTTTCATGACAAAACTTATAATAAGTACCTCAGAAAAATATGCTGCGTTTTTTGTAATTTTCATTTAATAATTCAATTATCAAATGTCCCATTATCTTTATGATCATCCATTTTAAATTCGTAAACACAAACAAAGAGAATAAGACGAATATGTTGTAACTTTAAAGAGTTAATACACAAACAAGGTACTAAAGTTTCCCAAAAAGTTGTCCTAAGTAACTAGAGTTCCATTTTGTTTATTTAGGTTACTAATGTTTGTGTGACCGGTTATTTATGTTACTCTTTATATTATCACTTGAGATACCCGGTTACAATCCTTCGTGGAAATATATTTTCTTTATTCCTTTATTTAGTATTTGACTTAGACACATTTTATTAAAAGGGTAACTGAATTCATTTCATAAATGAAACTATACCCACACCACTTCATCATCTTGGCACCACCACCACCTAATAATCATTGCCACCATACCCACACCACTTTATCGCCACCACCACCATCTTCATCATAGTCATCTGGCCACATCCAACAAACCCACACTATCAAGTACCCATATCACGATTTGAACTTATTTTATTTATTCTTGTTCATCTAATTGATATAACCCACCACAACAAATCTAGACATCTAATTTGTTTTGGGATTTTTGTGAGGTGAGTTAAGATTGGAATCTGGGTTATGTTATCTTTTGTGTAAGTTAGTTTTGTGATGAGCACATCTGGATATGATGGGTTGGTATGGGACGAATGGTGGGTTATGGTTTTGTCTTTTTTGTTATTGAAGATGTGATTTGTGTTAGATATGGGTTATGATTTTGTGTGGGTTGTTGTTTTTTGTTTGTTATGGGACATGGGTTATGTTTTCACGTGAGGGTTGTGGGTTGACAAACGCCGCTTGTCGCCAGAGTTGGGATGCGCCATGGTTTTTTTGATTTTTTCCTTCTGAATATTGTGGACGAAGATCTGGGTTTTGATATGAATGTGGGTTTTGTTGTGATAAAAGATTTTGTATATAAAATGGGTTGGTGTTGAATTGTTAATAGTTATTATGGTTTTGTTGGGTTCATAACAGGTGCGATGGTTGGAGATGGGTTGGGGAAGAAAGGGGTGTTTGAAACCATATATTTAAATTATTTTTTTTTGGACTTAGTCAATTGAGGATTTATAAAAAACGGGTAGTGGATAACAAACTAGAAGTATTTTTGGTGAGGTTGAAAAAGTGTCAGGTGTACGTGGCATGAGATACGGGTTATCAACCGGTAACCCCTCCTTCGAGTAACCTTAGTGTATCCTATTTACATGTTAAGTAACCTAATTAACAAACTCGTGAACAATAGTAACTCAGATGAACAAAATGGAACTCTAGTTACTTAGGAAAACTTTTTGGGAAACTTTAGTACCCTGTTTGTGTATATAAACACTTACATTATAAGGTTGAAAAGATTCAATCGGCAACAATCATGATTGAATTGATATTTTGAAATTAACTGTAAATTGATGAATTGATTAAAGAGAGGAATAGATTAATAGGGTAAATGGCCAGGAAAAGGTATGAGGGCATAATTGTCTTACAAAAAAATCATATCAGTTGGGTATATTTGCTATTTTGAATTTTCATTGGGTAAATATGAAATTAATAAGATTTAAATGGGGATATATGCAATTCTCCCTATTATATTATGCAGGGTTTATGATGAAGACGTGATCCATTGAGCTTTATTCGTTTCCGTTAGTAATAAAATCATCTTGGTGATTTATTTCTAGTTTTAGTTATGACTTTGTCATTCTAAAGACGTATTGTATTTAATTTATAATATTCAAGTGACTATGTTGACTTGATTTTATAAATAATTAATAAAGTTTTCATTTTATTTTTGGCTTTGACTGACTATATTTGCGAAAATTTGAGATGGTTGGTTGATACAATGGTGTACTAAAACGTATTTGTAATAGAAATGGTGCTAATACCCGATAGCAAGGCGGATAAAAATGTATTAAATACGTTTGGCACAAAAAACGAATCGTGCCAAATACTTTTGTCACGGCAGATAAAACAGTCCTAGTTAATTTTGGCACGGTAAATAAAAATTGTACCAGCATTCGGCACGAGAAATGAATTGGTACCAAATACACATTTGGCACGGGATATAAAAGTGTGACGAATGCCCATTTTGGAATGGAAAATTATTAGTTATGCTAAATACCTCACTCATGGCACCCTAAAGTTAAACCGTCTCATGCACCGTGCCAAATACTATTTAGCATGGTTTTAACCCGACCCAAATGTATTTGGCACCCACATATTTAGGACGGAGCCAAAAGCGTGCCAAATAGCATTTGGCATGGCTTTTTGAGTATTTGGCATGGTTTTCCCCCCTCTTAAATACTCCTTTTTCTTGTAGTGAATGCCTTATTACAACAGCTTATTCAATAAAAAATGATTAGCGTGACTATAGCGTATAAAAACCAAATCTTGCTCACCTTCAACCTTAATGCAGTTTCGTTCTCGCAAACCATTATTAAAACCCTCTAAACGACCACAACCTCTAGAGTCACAGAACCCTCTTGATTGAAAAATTGTCATTTAGGTGCAAGATGCAAACCAATATTTTTATCCTTTCTTATTAATCTTAGTTTCATTATTTCCATTTTCATATCTTGATATTGGCTTTGTATTCAGTATAAAAACTCAAACAATAACAACACAAAGAAATCCAAGTGTTCACATATAATAAGTTATCATCATAAGTTTACACATTCCATTTTGATATTTTCAAATTGGCTCCATATCTCAGTATAAAAACTTAAATAATAACAACACAAAGAAATCTAAGTGATCACGTATAATAAGCTATCATCATAAGTGTACATAACAATACAAAACATTGAAGCATCAAACAAAGAAACATAGCTTAATAAGCAAGGAGACCAAAACATACATGAGATACACATAATGCACCAACAAATTAAAAGCCGCAATAAACAAAACCTCAAACATTCGAGCACACGCATAGTGCATGCTCATGCCAAATATTGTCTTAGATACCTTGTGGTATATCTATAATGAGAGCGTTGAGCATCAGCTGAGCGAAAGTAACATGAGCGCGAGTGAGTTGAATCACGTTCTTGAGCATTAGTTGTGGACTTTTGTTAGTACATTTATCAGTAAGAGTGTATTTAATGAAATATACTTGCAAGGAGGGGACAACGTGATGTTAGTCAAAGCTACTTCGCTTATTTGGGTAGAGGGGGGGCGGGATGAGGGGGGGTGGGGGGGTAGTGGGGGGGGGGAGGTATATTCTGACACACGATATCCAAGTTAAAAATAATTTAATAATATATTATTAGAATATTTTATGAAGTAACATATCTTGAGGAGGACAATGCGAAATCACCCATTGATTAGTATAAATGGACTTTTGGCTCGGATGGTAATTTTATGATGCATCAATTTTGGCGACAATTGTGGGCCGCGTTTCAATTTCTTTTGTTATAAACGTGACAAAACATTACTAATCAAGTACATCACGAACATCTCTATCTGATTAAGGCTAATGATGCACGTACAAATGTAATTATAGGATAGCTGATCACTCAGTATAGGTGTTGGATCATAACTCAGCAGTACCTAAACACACATATCAGCTATGATACATTGTAATAGTCTTGCTTATAACAAGCACATATGACTATCAGGTATATACAACAATATGGACAAACACTTTGCTATAATGCTATAACTAAACTAAGAGCGGATTCTCAGAATATATCACCATTGTATCAGCTAGAATCTAACACATCCTCAATGATTAGGATCTACCGGGCAACTAGTAAGTCAGTACATAAATGCAAACCAACAATCATAAATGAGCGTATTATGTAGACTCGCTAGCCTGGTCACATCTAAACAAGATATACATCAATAATGTCGTGGGATAGGGTATGTGTTCATGTACACATAGATGGGGGGGCGAGTTATTAGTGGGGGACATGATAAAATACGTCACTTAGAATAAATCGAATATAGAAGTCATGTAACTAACGTATTCCTTCATACAACTCTCTGTCGAACACATAATTGATATAGTGGAGGATAGTACAGATGCGGCACCAAACGCAATCAATACATGACGCAATTGGAGACACTATCTCTGCTTCATCATCACACATCATATAAAAACTCAAATATTTTTTTTGGAGGTAGTTGGGATACTTCTGAGAGCCACCAACGTCATCAGATTCGAGAGGATGGTGGCACATTGCCTCGACTCGTATACTTCTACGAACATCACTACAAATAATGCTAACATACCCGCAACATGCATAAAGGTTCTAATTTTATGTAGTGTTCTACACATTAATAGCCCAATACCAGAAATAACACACACACACTAAGGAAAATAATTAACGTGAGGTACATACACATTAAAGCGAGATTATTAAAAGTTGTAACAAACAAACCATCAAACACTTAAAATAAATTACATAGTTACAACTCCCAAACCACATACTCAATTTCACTTTCTCTTACCCCTAATAAAAAACAAAATATCAGGCATTCAAAGTACACCACACAATCACTACTTCCAAACTACACCGACATCAAAGAAGCATAAAAAAGGTGTTTATACTACCCAAAAGCTATAAGTACCCCAAAAAAAGCCGTCAATGGCAAGATAAAAATTACATAACAAGATGAAAAACCTACCACCAAACCTTTTATGTGCATTATATAGTCCTATGCTAATCATGTGGATAATGGAAGACATGTGTTAAACATAACATGAGTCATAAATGCATGTAACCCCTAAATTAAGTGACATCTTAGTGGAAAAGTCACTAACCCAAACCATTTTTTTAATACTTTTAGTGGGCACCTGACGTCGGCTCGGCTCGGCGTGTGAATAGCGTCGACTCACGTCACGGCTCGACAATGCACCCAAGCCCCACCCACTCCCTCAAGCCGATCCTCCAACTCAACGACTTCACAACAGTACCACCTCAAACCTCAACTTAGACAAATGTTGTATAATATAATATCGTTGGTGCTAAAATATAAAGTATATTCAGTTTTGAAGTAGTTATGTGATAATGAGTAAGGATCAAATGAGAAATAAAACTAAAATGAGAAGAATGAGAAACAACCACAACCGCACATTTCAGATGCATGTATAAAAAGAGATGTATCTCCCATGAAATTCTCCTTTTTCATTTGAAATATGTGGTTAGAAACATTTCTCATTCTTCTTATTTTAAAATCTCTTCTTAGTGGATCCATAGATAATAGCGAAAGTTGTGAAATGTTATATATGAAATGTAACGTTCTTTTTTAAATCAATAAAATGACCCAAAAGATAAAAATAGCTGAGTCTGTGTGATGTCATGACACACGCTTAAACACACATAATTAACCATTTTTCATCTTGAATATTGGAACGACCCAGATCATAAATTCATATACAGCTAGTGAAGTAAACGGATCATGAAAAAGACTACCCATTACTAATAACAAGATTTTATATGAACTGAGATAAATTTGATATAGGATTTTTGTCCTAATTTTGTTCCTAAAAAACTGCATCTATATGAAGAAGTTGTGTAGATACTTAGGGGTGTTTGTTTCGGCTTATGAAAATAAGCCCGTTTTGGCTTATATTTTATAAGCTTTAATTTTTCGGCTTATTTTGAGACTTGTGGGCTTATATAAGTTTATTATGATATGGTAAACTTATATAAGCCCATAAGTTTCAAATATAATAAACTTATAAAAGCCCACAAGTCTCAAAATAAGCCAGAAAATTGGGGTTTATGAAATAGAAGCCGAAATCAAATTTGATTTGAGCTTATATTTCATAAGCCTTAATTTTCAGGCTTATTCTGAGACTTGGAGCTTATATAAGTTTATTATGATATAATAAACTTATATAAACCCCTATGTCTTAAAATAAGCCAAAAAATTAGGGCTTATGAAATATAAACTCAAATGGGCTTATGTTTCATTAGCCGAAACAAACACCCACTTATAACAAGTTATTAAGGAAAGTAGATTTAAAACCAAAAGTTCCCGTGAAAACCTGGACATAAATCCTGATAGTTAAAGCAATAAGATAGGGAAACAGCGTTGTGATAATCTTGTATTCATGGGAAATAAGGCAGAATCAAATAGTTTACATGAACACCGAATCCGCTAATATGAGTAAGGATACCCATTATGGCTCGGTCGACCGACTCGGTCGCCGTTGGTCGCCGCCATAGTGGCTAGTCGGTCGCCATCAAAGTCGCCGGAGACAACAACTAAAATTTGTCGAGGTCAACAACGGTAGAGTAACGTCCCATTTTGAATTTAATTAAAAAAAACTTTTTAAAATTTTATAATTTAAAAACTTTAAAACACTATAAATACCCAACTTATTACACCATTTTATACACACATTCAAACAACTTATTTTTATACTTCTCATTTCTATACACACAATGGCTTCCTCTTTCAAACCGTCGTGGAAAGGCCAATACGACACGACCATGGACAATAGCGGAAGAAATAACGTTGTGTACAGCTTGGTGCAACGCGATGGAAACGTACGGGTCAGGAGACATCACGAAAAAAGGGTTTTGGTCGGATGTTTTTGATAACTTTGAGAAAGACATGGGAGGAACTATTCGAGAATACGATGCCATCGTCTCCAAATGGAAAAATTCGATTCGTCCCAAAGTTGCTGCGTTTAGTGTCGTTTACGATGGTGTCCAACGGATGGACGAGAACGGGTCTTCTGACCTCGTTTTGTTTCAAAATGCGTTAGCCGAATTTCAAACTGTGTACGGACATCCCTTCACAATGGTGGCGTGTTGGAGAATTTTGAAAAATCATCCTGCTTGGACAGAAATTGAAGTGCCAACATACCAACAACGTAATAATTAAGTTTAGTTTAAGTTTGTAATGTATTTTATTTTATTATGTAATGTTTTTTAATGTATTTGAATAATTATTATGTACTGTTTTTTATGTAATGTTTTTAAATGTATTTGAATAATTCAGTATTTATATTTTCAAATTTTAAATTCTAACGGCTACTTTTCCATTATAAATACCCCTCACAATCTCCTTATTTTCTCACACAACTTCTTATCCAACTCTCTCACACATTCAAACCACTTCTATACACACACTATGGCTAACGAACAAAATGAGGTGCGAGATGCTATCATTAGCCGACTACGAAAGGAACAAGAAAATGAGTACCAGTTGATTAACAATTTGTTGGGGGAGATAAATCGTTATATGCTCCAGAATCTAGACCGGGCTGAGGAGGAAACGAGGGTGACTTCGCTACCTTTCGACGAGCCACTAAAAACCTTCACTTTGCAAACTCTGCGTTTGAGCTCGGTATCGGATAAGCGTATCGCAACCATCTTGGAGGCGGCTAGAGAAAAAGTTATTGACAGCATAAATAACAGAGACAAAATGATCCAGACTTACCAAGCAATCTAAGAATGTGTTCTCGTATCGTTTCATGCGTTTACGTTTTTATCTATGTATTCTTTTTAATTACGATTTGAATTTTGTTGTTATGTAATGTTTTTTATTATTTATGTAATGTTTTTTATTATTAATGAAATAAAAAATTTGTTGTTAAAAAATGAAGGTCGCCTTATAGTGACAAAATGTCGCCTGTAGGTCGCTGGAGAGAGAAAGCTGATGTGGCACCGGAAAGTGCAGGTCGGGACCGACTGCCATAGTGGGCAGCCTTATAGACTTGTGACTTCCTTTTTTTGATTGTGATTTGAATTAATTGGCGTGGACCCTTCCTTTTTTGTTTATGATTTCAATTAATTGGCGTGAAGTTTTTCAAAGTTTCCTTAGATAATTGGTTTATATATAGATAGAGAGTAGAGGAAAATTCAACATTCAACATTCAAGAATGGATGATTTTTCTTTTATAATGTAGTATAGATATAGATTATATGTTAATTGTTAATTGCTGATTTGATTAAGCATGTTTAATATTGTTGATATTGTTGTCTCGTTTATTTATTTACTTTACATATAAATGTCATAGCATTTAGTATAAATTTAATGATGTTATTGTTAATTCTTATACTTATTGTCATGCGAAGCCATAAACCTTACATATAACTTGTGACATGTGTTTGTGTTGTAGTTGTTGACTACAATATAAATATGTTTCGCTTGTAACTTATTTACTTTAGATTTTTGGGTGGGCCTTGTGTTGGCAAGTGCCGACTTGTGACTAGACTAGTTTTTTAAAAGCCTTTAATTTTGTTTGTTTAATATTATTTATTATTTACATATTGATGAAAGAAAAACTAGCAACAAGTTATATCGTTAGCATTTTTTGGATTGCAAAGCTAATCTTATGAAAAACTACATTTGTAATTTCTGGCTAAAAGAAAGAAAAGAGAGCAATACGACATCCAAAAATTAAAAAGCATGATAAAGCAAAGAAAACAAAGCAAACGAGGATAAGAAAGTAAAAGACACATGGCAAAAGAAGCAATCAAAGCATACATAACAGAAATAACAATATCCGGCCAAAAGACAAAAAACAATATACGGGAGAAAGAAGCAAAAGATGCATAATGGCAAACAAACGCATGGCACCAAAAGAACCAAAACATGCATAAGACAAAGAAGCATAAGGAGCATATAACACGCAAGCAAAAACACGGGATAAAGAAAAAAATGTGGTAAAGAGAGACACAAGCATAGACAAACACAAAAAAGGCAAATGCATAAAAGCATAGACAAACATGCATAATTAAAGCATAAACGCAAAAACACAAAAGGGTAAAGGCACCTAAAAAAGGGAGCACGAAGATCTAAGCAAGACAACGCAAAGGGAACCTACGTCTAGGAGCAAAGGAAGAAGCATATGAGAGGCTACTAAACGCTAAAAGCCTAACGACAACAAGCTATGGAACTCTATACCTAAAACGTTAGTGGAAAGACTACTAAAGTCACATATAGAACTTAAGTGCAAAAACTACCTCATACCCACAAACAATCTAAACCACACTACCCGCAAATACTAATCCTATCTCATCATTACTTCATTCAAAACACTTTTACCAAGGTTTTCAAGATCGGGATCGTACTCAGGATCGTTTTCGTCTTTGTAAGATCGAGATCGTAAGACCGGATCGGGATCTTAAGATTCTACTATAATGTTATTATCTTAATATATATATTACAAACATAAAATTATATACATGTTACACAAATATGTTGTCCTAAATTATGATTATGAAATGTTTAAGAATATTAACATATCTCCACAACCAATAAATTTGTAGTTTTTTTAGTTTGTGTTTCGAGAAATGCAAAATCGGATCGGAGTAGATCTTAAGATGATATGATCAAGATCAGAATCCTATTAAATCTTGAGCTTGCAAAGATCTTATGTAAGATCCGGATCATTTTTTCTTTGCGAAATCGTAAAATCGAAAGATATATATTTACCACTAATCTAATTTAATTTGTCCCACATTATGGTAATAGTTTCTGGGGTACTTTTTTTTCTTCCTTCCGGGCTACTATCAGTGCAATTAGCGCTGAATGCAGGTGGCATGGAAATGCGACATGTTGATGTCGAAAATCTTTTTATTGAGTATAAATTTGGCAGCGCCGCATCCGTAAAATGGATGCAACATCAACGTTAAAAGTTCTTTTCGATATATTGGGGATGTTAGTTGATATGGAGGTGCTACACATGATCAAAATTCCTGATCCACCCCTCGAAGGAGATGTTCGGCCGGAACAGATTATAGTGGCAATGTCAATGCTGTTGTGAACTTTGTATATTCAATTACTCCATCCGTCTCAAAATTATTGTCCCCTGTTAACTTTTTAAGTTTTTTTTCTTTTAACTTTAACCATAAATATATTTGTTTGTGTTATATAATACTTGATGCAAAATATATGAATTGATTGGTGTAACAACCGGCAATTTTCGGAACTTTAAATTACTACTTTACTCTTTGACTTTTTGGGTCGGACTTGACTTTTTGACTTTTTGACCTTTTACGGTCACATAATAACGATTACCGCGTAGCTGGTAAAAATTTGAAACATATTTAAATAATAAATCATATTTATTATTACTCATCTCTCATTTACACGTTAATTTTTCCAACTTATTTGAAACGAAAACGAGAAGATATCTCGCAAATTTTGAAAACCGCGTACAACGCGTACCGACACGAAAATAATTTAGTTATATTAAATTATCACTTTTTATTAAATAAAAGTATTTAATAAATTATTTATCATGTTATTCAAAAAACGTTTATTAAAAACGTAATTATTTAATTTAAAGTTCATTTTACGGACAAAGTTTGTCAGTGATACACAAATAAATAATAAACATTTTTGATAAATTTTATAAAAGATTTATAAAATTATAGGCATATAGATGCTCATTTTGTTGGAAAAATTATTTGGGAAACAATGACGCAAGTTTTGTATTTTTAAATCATCGATAAGATTGTCCTAACGAGACCCGAATCACTATGTAATTACAAAATTTACATTTTTGGTCCCTCAGGTAACATTTATAATCTACCCAAACTATATTAACTTGCCATTTTCATATATAACTTTTAATCCACATATACTATGGTTATATAGGGTTTTGTTTTCAAAAATACCTAAACACTTATACACACTTCTCCCTCCCCTCTATATATCATTTTTGGCGCCTCTCCTCTTTCCGGCCAAACTTTCGGCGCCGCCACCAATATCCGGCCACGACAGCCGACACACCACGATCGACCTCCACCTCCACACCGAACCATATATCATCAACACCAACACCATCATCTTCCATCTTCGCAACCATCTCCTCACGCCGCCACTACATCCACCAGCCGCACCAACATCATCACCTTCACCCCACCACTTCCGCACCCTCAACCCACACCATCAAGTACCGATATGTGGTGCGTTGTTTTGTTCATAAGCACCTCAAGGGTGCGTTGGTTTTGTTTGAAGCACGATTAGGCTGCGTTCGGGTTGTCTCGACACCAAAGAGGGTGCGTTTGTGTTTGGGTTAGCAGAATCACCTATAAGGGTGCGTTTGGTTTTGCACCATCAGGGTGCGTGTGGTTTATTTAACACCGAAGGAGTGCGTTGGTCGTCACCAAGAAAATATAGCCAACACGAAGGATGCGTTGGTTTTCATTTACACAACTAGGGTGCGTTTGTTTTGGCTGCCAACCACCCACAAGGGTGCGTTTTGGTTTATAACACCACAAAGGGTGTGTTTGGTTGGCTATAAGACAACCAAGGGTACGTTTGGATCTAGGTGGATCAGATTTGGGTGCGTTTGGTTTGGGTTAACAGCCATAAGGGCTGTTTGGGTTAGCAGAAGACAACATAAGGGTGTGTTTGGCGTAGCAGCAGCCGATTAAGGCGCGTTTGGTTGGCTGTTATAAGCACCAAAGGGTGCGTTTGGCTGTTGTTCACAGATTTGGGCGCGTTTGGTTTAAGTAGAATAAACACCAAGGGTGTGTTTGGTTGGTTTAACCGCACAAAGGGTGCGTTTGGTTTATATAAGTGGATAATAAAAATTAAAGGATTTCATATATAAATTTATATATTAAACCGGATCTAAATGTGGTATTGGTTAAATAAATATTTTATTTATTATTTTCGTTTTTGTGTTTATAATAACTGTTAAAGGATGTGTTGGTTTTTTTTTTTTTGCAACATGGATTGATATCATATGAGTGAAAAAATAATTAACTTTTGTTAATATGGAAAACGTTACATAAACCGAATAGGTCATGCCGGAGATTCTTTATAAATTGCTCACGCTTAGAAATGTTTTACAAATCTACTTATTTATATCTTGAAATGTCTTTAAGAATTATTAAATCGTGATGACCCGATAATCAAGCGTAAGCTATAATTTTAGAGATTTCATTTATCTAGTCCACAACTTTACAACGTGCGTTTATTTTTATAAATGAACTTTCTAATAAATCATTTGGGGATATTCGGGCGCGTGTCGAATTATTTAGTGTCATTTATTTTTATCACCTTTCTTATATAATACTTGGAAGGTATTATATAATTAGACCATTTTATTTTAATTGTCACCTTTTAAATATAACACAGTCGTGGTAATATATACCTCGAGTTATTCGTTTGTTGTGTACTCGTTATATAATCACGGTATGAATTATATACTTGGTCATTTTTCATTATGTAATATATACGGAATATATTACACACTCTGCGTTTACTTTTTGATTTATTTATTTAACCAACCACCAAGCTATTACAATTTTAAATATAAATCTTTTATCAACGTGTCGCGTTGATGTATTCATTCATTGGAAAACCCAAATACATTATCCTAGGCAAGTAGGATAAAACCGTTAAGATAAACCGCAACTTCTTGGTTGAGCCGTTCCGATTTCCGTTTGCGTTGTGCTTGATATGTGCATTCCCGCCAATCGTTTTTTTTTCTTCACATCGATGTGAGTATTATTGCCCCATGTTTTTACAGTTTTACATGAAATTATTGGGTGAGAACAAGGCTTGTTACAAATTCATTTACATGGACGATTATATACGTGTTTACAAATTCATTTACATGGACGACTATATACGTGTTTACAAATTCATTCACATGGTCGTTACATACGTGTTTACAAATTCATTTACATGGTCGATTACATATGTGTTTACATGAATGTTTACAAACTCGTTTACATACTCATTTACATATCACGTGAATGAGATAATCCACTAGTTTGTCACTTATGGGATAATACAACTTTGTTTTCATTCTAATGATATGGATTAGCTTATAGTTGCACGAACTGTGAATTATCAGAAGGGTACGCCGCGAATGTTATAAGATAAGATCAATTAGGGATGACAACCCCGGGTTCGGGAGAACCTACTATCAACTGGAAACAAACGTTATACCATGTCGTTACATTGAACTACATTTACATGAACATTTACTTTGATTGTCTGAAATTGATTGGCATTCATTAGGATACATTTACAGTGCCTGAAAAGACTGGCATACATACAAGTCAAAGCGCAGTTTTATGTACTTAGGTCTGTAATCGTAATCACATAGGGTGACTATTGTATTGGATACAATGGTCATGCATACATTTCAAATCTTGGATTTGATCACAAGTACATACATTTTGTGACTATTTAAGGGTTGAAATAGTCAGCCATACTTTACAAATCTTTGATCCAATATTTTTTTGCTTAAACATTTTACATGGTATTGTGATGATACAGTAGGCAAACACATTCATTTGAACTCACATTCATACTTAAACAAACCTATGAACTCACCAACTTTATGTTGACACTTTTAAGCATGTTTTTCTCAGGTGAATTAGATGCTTGGCTTACTTGATGTGCATTGGAGTCTAAATTGACAGGGTTTCATTCATGGATTTCTACTTACATACAAATGATCAAATCTCGTTGTATTGCTTTTAAGCTTTTCATTGTAATGCAATTCTGGGACAAATGTTATTTAAATTTCAAGAAACTCAACGAGTTTACTTTTCAAACGACACATTTAGAGGTCGTTCTCTTGTATCTTGTGCTGTTGTATTATGAAGTAACGCCTCCGGACATATTTCCGCTGCGACAAATTTTTTGGGGTGTTACAGATTGGTATCAGAGCCAGGTTATAGAGAACTAGGTTGCATATTTTACCCTAGACTATAACTGTTTTCACAAACATTGCATCACATCAAACATTTTCAAAGTGCATACACACTACTTGCTTACTTGCTTACATTACTTGTTACATTAAGTGCTTACATGACATACATATATATATAATATATATGCTTACATCCCTTTTGCGTATATCGTACGTTTATTTATATAAGAGTTATTTATATAAATACCAGTACATTTCTTAAGACATTGTGAGCTGCATAATGGTCTCATTTTACTTTTTAGACATTGTGAGTTGCACAATAGTCTCATTTTACTTCTTAGACGTTGTGAGTTGCACAATGGTCTCACTTCGTTCTCAGACATTGTAAGTTAAACAATGGTCTCTAAGATTCATTTTCTTTTATAACTTCATACATCATCGTATTACGCGAAAGCCATCATAACTTTGTTTACATGGAATTATGTATGAATCTAAGTATTACAAGTCTTATATGGGCGGGACTTGTAATACGAGGATTGATATGATAAATGCTATGTGGACTTGTTCATAAATACCTTCATCTTAATTACTATAACCGTATACTCATCAATTATTTTGAACACTATGTCAATCTCGCCTGATTATTTTATTCCCCGTCTTCGAAGACGAGTTTTAAACATCGTCCCATACTCCATTAGAGCGACATGCACGCATGTCATCCACCAGCCTGAAGGTTTTGTGAGTATGCTTATTGTATAATAAAATATAAGTGGATGATTTATAATCTCTTTATTTGAAAGGATTGGGACGCTTCTTCATTTAAATAAAGAAATTGTAAATCACCGAACCATAAGTTTATCAATTCATTATTTACATAAATTGAGACGCTTCTTTATGCAAATAATAAATTATAAATGAGTGGGTTAATGGTATCCGATATGAAACGAGTATGAACTCGAACCCGATAATCACCAGAATCCGTTAAAAAGGTCTAGAGACACAATCGTGTCTTGCCACTCAGCAGAATCTTAAGGCCTCACTTGAACTACCTTATCTCATTCTTAAGTTATTACTTTTGCCGTTACGAATCGTTACGATCATGAACTGCTTGTGGAGCTAACCGACTTGTGCACTCTTGAGCTAATGGACTTGGTCCAATCTCGAACTAACAGACTGAGTACAATATTCCACTACCTATAGCATAAGCTCTCCAACGAGCTTTTTCATTTGTTAAACTTTATTCTAGGGATATTGTTTCTCGAAATGTCCTCACTCTTCGCATCCCTCACCGTTGGCTACGGTTATGGGGGGGGGGTAGGGGGGTGGGGTGGGGGGGGGGTTATGGTTCGGTTTTGTTGGGTCCTGGAGCGGTCCACTAGTACACAGACTTAGGTCGCGACACATCCTAGTACTGCCAAGTAAGTTGAATACTTACATCCTTAAGCCTCGTCTGATGTAAATCATCGAACATTATGGATATCAGGAACTAGACTCTGTCCTTGAACATTTAAAACTTTATATAGACATACCCACGCGACTACACTTTCTCCTTTGGCGCTGTCACTATTAAGAGATTTTCTTCATAACGCGTTTATATCAGTCATAAGACCTAAAGTGATATTTTTTTTAGAGATACCTATTTTGAGGGATTAAATATCCTGATCAAACCTAGCCAAAATTCTTGGTATATTGAGAAGTGTCAAAACATCAAATTTTGCTGACTAACGTTATCAACGTC
Organism: Tanacetum coccineum; assembly: GCA_026074375.1. NCBI lineage: Eukaryota > Viridiplantae > Streptophyta > Magnoliopsida > Asterales > Asteraceae > Tanacetum > Tanacetum coccineum. The sequence continues at coordinate 37,508 of BQNB010013427.1, read as the reverse complement.
ATGTTCAAAACTGGTTTATTAAATCTTAAATCTTTCCGTTGATCACTGATCACATGATCGATTAACACAAATCGAATCTCGGGACGAGATTCCTTTAAGGGGTAGGTACTGTAACAACCGGCAATTTTCGGAACTTTAAATTACTACTTTACTCTTTGACTTTTTGGGTCGGACTTGACTTTTTGACTTTTTGACCTTTTACGGTCACATAATAACGATTACCGCGTAGCTGGTAAATTTTTGAAACATATTTAAATAATAAATCATATTTATTATTACTCATCTCTCATTTACACGTTTATTTTTCCAACTTATTTGAAACGAAAACGAGAAGATATCTCGCAAATTTTGAAAACCGCGTACAACGCGTACCGACACGAAAATAATTTAATTATATTAAATTATCACTTTTTATTAAATAAAAGTATTTAATAAATTATTTATCATGTTATTCAAAAAACGTTTATTAAAAACGTAATTATTTAATTTAAAGTTCATTTTACGGACAAAGTTTGTCAGGGATACACAAATAAATAATAAACATTTTTGATAAATTTTATAAAAGATTTATAAAATTATAGTCATATAGATACTCATTTTGTTGGAAAAATTATTTGGGAAACAATGGCGCAAGTTTCGTATTTTAAATCATCCGTTAAGTGGCCTAAACGAGACCCGAACCATTAATTAACAAAAATTACATTTTTGGTCCCTCTGGTAACATTTATAAATTCTACCCTAAACTATATTTAACTTGCCATTTTCTTTATAACTTTTAATACACATATATATAGGTTATTAGGGTTTCTTTTTTTCATTAACCTAAACACTTATACACACTTTTTCCTCCCCTCTATATAACATTTTCGGCGCCTCTCCTCTTTCCGGCCAAATTTCCGGCGCCGCCACCAACATCCGGCCACGACAGCCGACACACCACGATCGACCTCCACCTCCACACCGAACCATATATCATCAACACCACCAACATCATCACCTTCACCCCACCACTGTCGCACCTCAACCACACCAGCAAAATCACCAATAAGGGTGCATTTGGTTTTGCACCATCAGGGTGCGTGTGGTTTATTTAACACCGAAGGAGTGCGTTGGTTCGTCACAGCCAACACAAGGATGAGTTGGTTTTCATTTACACAACTATGGTGCGTTTGTTTTGGCTGCCAACCACCTACAAGGGTGCATTTTGGTTTATAACACCACAAAGGGTGTGTTTGGTTGGCTATAAGACAACCAAGGGTACGTTTGGATCTAGGTGGATCGGATTTGGGTGCGTTTGGTTTGGGTTAACAACCATAAGGGCTGTTTGGGTTAGCAGAAGACAACATAAGGGTGTGTTTGGCGTAGCAACAGCCGATTAAGACGCGTTTGGTTGGCTGTTATAAGCACCAAAGGGTGCGTTTGGCTGTTGTTCACAGATTTGGGCACGTTTGGTTTAAGTAGAATAAACACTAAGGGTGTGTTTGGTTGGTTTAACCTCACAAAGGGTGCGTTTGGTCTATATAAGTGGATAATAAAAATTAAAGGATTTCATATATAAATTTATATATTAAACCGGATCTAAATGTGGTATTGGTTAAATAAATATTTTATTTATTATTTTTGTTTTTGTGTTGATAATAACTGTTAAGGGATGTGTTTGGGTTTGCAACATGGATTGATTCAATTGAGTGAAAATAATTAACTTTTGTTAATATGGAAAACGTTACATAAACGAATAGGTCATGCCGAGATTTTTATAAATTGCTACGCTTAGTAAATTTTTACAAATCTACTTTATTTATTATCTTGAAAAGTCTCAAGAATTATTAAATCGTGAAGACCCGATAATCAAACGTAGGCTATATTTTAGAAATTTCATTTATCTAGTCCACAACTTTAAAACGTGCGTTTATTTTTATAAAGGAACTTTCTGTTAAATCATTTGGGGATATTCGGACGCGTGTCGAATTATTTGGTTTCTTTTATTTATATCATCTTTCTTATATAATACTTGGAAAGTATTATATAAATAGACCATCTTATTTTATTTGTCACCTTTTGGCTGTAATACATGTCGTGTATCATATACGCTTCGAGTTATTCTTTTAGTTGTGTATCTTGTTATATAATTCAAGGTATGTGTAGGATCCCGTTTAACACTTCATAACATGAATCAATCACGGATCAAGAACTGGAAATGAGAAAGAGAGGTGAGTTGTTCTAGAGAGAGAAAGAAAAGAGAGAGAGAGAGATATGAGAGAATATGGAAAATGATATTATTTAGAAAATGAACAACTAACTTTTCCAAAGAGGAAAAGTTACTTATATACCCCGACACATTAAGTGACGCGCGGGATATTTAACCAGGACCCGGGCTCGGGTTTTGCTTGGGATTAAACCCGAAACATATACAATATTAGTTTAACTATCGAGCCCGATTCCTGATATTATACTATTACAACATTAACTAATTAAATGACCGAGACTCGTACACGTAATGAACAAACTTCCTGTTCGGCTCAATATTTTGAGGCTAACAATCTCCCCTGAAGTGAGTTGATTGATGACACTCCTTCATGAGATCAATGAGATTGCTTTCTTCGTTAAGCTCATGTGGTCTTGGTCTTTCTCTTTGTTCTTTGTTGTAGACTTGTTCCTTCGTGCTTTGCGATCTTGACTTTGAGCCTTTGTCATTGTCTTTATTGTCTTTGCCATCTTGCGATCTTATGTGTTTGACCAACATGCTCATACTTTTGCATTATCTTGAAAGCTTCAAATCAGAGTTAGCGAAAGTCTTTGTCTTTAAATCTTGATAGAGTAATATTGTCATTAGTACTGAAGTGACATTAATGGTTATTACTAGGTAATAGTTATAGTTAGTCCCCGGTAGTACAAATGTAATAGTTAGTTATGAATCTTGCCTGTATTACAAAATGGACATAGTAAAAAAAGTAATAATTTCTTTAGCGGAATACAAAACACATAACTTTTTATTAACAAAGCACGGTTAATTATTAATTTTAACTTTTAGAAGATTTTAACTAACAATTATTAGGTGGTGGTGTAACTAATAACTATGTAGACTATATAAAGTACATTAAACCTCATACGACCTATAAATAATGAGGTTGCGTTTTGATTGCCGAACGATTCCCCTATTTGATTTTTTTAGATAATCAATCATTCACCTTACGGTGATTAAATATAGCCCTCTTTTTCACTTTTTTACAATTACTTTACAAATCTCGGGGGAGAATACATGCTCAATGACATCTCTTTTTACATATTCATTTACAATATCTTTACATACTATTCTACTCACATGGTTTACATACTTTGATTTCGTCAACTCTTACAAACACTATTAACATGGTTGATTACAAACATGGTTTCATATATCGTTACATACTCATTTACATCACGATTACGAAATTGCTTATACCATCTCATTACAAACACCAATGAGTTGATTTATAATCACACTCTTCTACTTAGAGAATTTAAGTAACTCAATGCTCCTACGAATATGAAGTATACTTTAATTTTTGGACACAAGTGGGTTTTTCGTTATCCATTTCCGTTAGCGTGTTTGCCCTAAGTAACATAACCCACCATTGCCATGTAATCTGAACTGTTTTATAATACTTGGACGCCGGACCAGAACCAGGTTGAGGTAAGCGCGAGAGTATACATAGATCTTATTTGGGGATTGACATCCTTGTTCGGAAGTGTTGTGCACTCACTAGGTATTATGATAGTACTGAAACACAAATGCATACATGTCAGAGCAATTTGGATGTTTACGGGTTTGAACATCTACACGGGCCTTTATTTGCATTAAATTGCATACATAGATGTCGAGCTTCAGTGTCATGAGCTTAGCGCAAATAGTAATATAATTTATGTGGATGACTGTATCTGTTATAGTAGACCCATACATTTTGGAAAAATCAACGATATCACTGTCCATATACTACTTATTGAACATTACTAATTTCTAAACACTTTTCATTATATGCGCGAAGCAATAAACACTAAACTCTTTCGGTTCTACAATTACTCTTACATTTTTGGCGATTATTATAAGGATCGAAATGGTCATACATACTTTATAAATCTTTGGATTTCAACATTACTTTTATACTTACAAAACTATGAACTCACCAACTTTATGTTGACCTTTTTAAGCATGTTTTTTCTTCATGCGTGAATTAGATGGCAGTTGCTTACCTTGATATGCATTGGAGTCCTAAATTTGACAAGATTTCATTCATGGGATTTCTTCTTACATACAAATGATCAAATCTCGTTGTAATACTTTTAAGCTTTTCACAGTGAGGCAATTATGGACAAATTTTATATCAAATTTCAAGAAAATCAACGAGACACCTACTTTCAAACGACATTTAGAGGACGTTTCTCAACTGTATCTTAGTGATGTATATTATGAAGTAACGCCCCCGGACATATTTCCGCTGCGACCCATTTTTGGGGGTTTACAAGATGTTATCAGAGCCAAGGTTATAGAGAACTAGGTTGCATATTTTACCCTAGACATTTAAACCGTTTTCAGCAAACATTGGCATCATAGCAAACATTTCAAAGTGCATACACACTACTTGTTTACTTGGTTACATTACTTTGTTACATTACTTGCTTACATGACATTCATTAAATAAATCTATATGCTTAACAATCCCTTGGCGTATATCGTAACAGTATTTTAATAAGAGTATTTATATAAATATCAGAACATCTTCTTAGACATTGTGAGTTGCACAATGGTCTCACTTCGTTCTCAGACATTGTAAGTTAAACAATGGTCTCCAAGAACATTTTTCATAACTTTATACAATTACGCGAAAGCCATCATGATTTTTGTTTGCATGGGATTATGTATGAATCTAAGTATTACAAATCTTGTATGGGAGGGACTTGTAAAGAGATTGATATGATAAATTGCATGTTGTACATCGTTCATTCAATGACCTTTTACCTTATTTACTCTAACCGAGTACTCATTAACTATCCTGAACACTATGTCGATCTTCCCTGATTGTTTTACTCCCCGTCTCCGAAGACGAGATTTAAATACTCGTTTCCATACCCATTAGAGCATCGCACGTTTATATCATACACCACCTCGAAAAACTTGTGTGTACGGCGTGTTACATTACAAATAATACTCTCCGTCTCCGAAGACGAGTTTCAAACACTCGTCCCATACTCATTAGAGCACCTGCATCGTCATGTCATCCACCACCTTGAAAACTTTGTGTGTACGCGTATTGCACCAGAAATTATTAAGTAGGATGATTTATAATCTCTTTATTTAAAAGGATTGGGACGCCTCTTCAGTTAAATAAAGAAATTGTAAATCGCCAAACCATAAGTTTATCAATTCATTATTTACATAAATTGAGACGCTTTTTTATGCAAATAATAAATTATAAATGAGCGGGCTTAATGGTATCCGATATGAAACGAGTATGAACTTGAACCCGATAATCACCAGAATCTGTTAAAAAGGTCTAAAGACACAATCGTGTCTTGCCACTCAGCAGAATCTTAAGGCCTCACTTGAACTACCTTATCTCATTCTTAAGTTATTACGTTTGCCGTTACGAATCGTTATGATCATGAACTGCTTGTGGAGCTAACCGACTTGTGCACTCTTGAGCTAATGGACTTGGTTCAATCTCGAACTAACAGACTGGGTACAATATTCCACTACCTATAGCATAAGCTCTCCAGCGAGCTTCTCCCATTTGTTAAACTTTATTCTGGGGATATTATTTCTCGAAATGTCCTCACTCTCCGCATCCCATCACCGTTGGTTATGGTTATGGTGGTTATGGTTGCTGTTGTTGGGTCCTGGAGCGGTCCACTAGTACACAGACTTAGATCGCGACACATCCTAGTACTGCCAAGTAAGTTAAATACTTACATCCTTAAGCCTCGTCTGATGTAAATCATCGAACATTATAGATATCAGGAACTAGACTCTGTCCTTGAACATTTAAAACTTTATATAGACGTACTCACGCGACTACACTTTCTCCTTTGACGCTGTCACTATCAAGAGATTTTTTTCATAACGCGTTTATATCAGTCATAAGACCTAAAGTGATATTTTTTTGGAGATATCTATTTTGATGGATTAAATATCCTGATCAAACCTAGCCAAAATTCTTGGTATATTGAGAAGTGTCAAAACATCAAATTTTGCTGACTAACGTTATCAACGTCATGTTCAAAACTGGTTTATTAAATCTTAAATCTTTTTCTTGATCACATAATTGATTAACACAAATCGAATCTCGAGATGAGATTCCTTTAAGGGGTAGCAACTGTAACAACCGACAATTTTTGGAACTTTAAATTACTACTTTACTCTTTGACTTTTTGGGTCGGACTTGACTTTTTGACTTTTTGAACTTTTACGGTCACATAATAACGATTACCGCGTAGCTGGTAAAATTTTGAAACATATTTAAATAATAAATCATATTTATTATTACTCATCTCTCATTTACACGTTTATTTTTTCAACTTTTTTGAAACGAAAACGAGAAGATATCTCGCAAATTTTGAAAACCGGGTACAACGCGTACCGACACGAAAATAATTTAATTATATTAAATAATAACTTTTTATTAAATAAAAGTATTTAATAAATTATTTATTATGTTATTCAAAAAACGTTTATTAAAAATGTAATTATTTAATTTAAAGTTTATTTTACGGACAAAGTTTGTCAGGGATACACAAATAAATAATAAACATTTTTGATAAATTTTATAAAAGATTTATAAAACTATAGTCATATAGATACTCATTTTGTTGGAAAAATTATTTGGAAAACAATGGCGCAAGTTTCGTATTTTAAATCATCCGTTACGTGGCCTAAACGAGACCCGAACCATTAATTAACAAAAATTACATTTTTGGTCCCTCTGGTAACATCAATAAATTCTACCCTAAACTATATTTAACTTGCCATTTTCTTTATAACTTTTAATAGACACACATATATATATAGGTTATTAGGGTTTCTTTTTTTTCATAAACCTAAACACTTATACACGCTTCTCCCTCCCCTTTATATATCATTTTCGGCGCCTCTCCTCTTTTCGGCCAAACTTTCGGCGCCGCCACCAACATCCGGCCACGACAGCTGACACACCACGATCGACCTCCACCTCCACACCGAACCATATATCATCAACACCACCAACACCATCTCCCATCTTCGCAACCATCTCCTCACGCTGCCACTACATCCACCAGCCGCACCAACATCATCACCTTCACCCCACCACTGTCGCACCTCAACCACACCAGCAAGCACCACAGGGTGCGTTTGTTTTGTTCATAAGCACCTCAAGGGTGCGTTGGTTTTGTTTGAAGCACGATTAGGCTGCGTCCGGGTTGTCTCGACACCAAAGAGGGTGCGTTTATGTTTGGGTTAACAGAATCACCTATAAGGGTGCATTTGGTTTTACACCATCAGGGTGCGTGTGGTTTATTTAACACCGAAGGAGTGCGTTGGTTCGTCACAGCCAACACAAGGATGCATTGGTTTTCATTTACACAACTAGGGTGCGTTTGTTTTGGCTGCCAACCACCCATAAGGGTGCGTTTTGGTTTATAACACCACAAAGGGTGTGTTTGGTTGACTATAAGACAACCAAGGTTACGTTTGGATCTAGGTGGATCAAATTTGGGTGCGTTTGGTTTAGGTTAACAGCCATAAAGGCTGTTTGGGTTAGCAGAAGACAACATAAGGGTGTGTTTAGCGTAGCAGCAACCGATTAAGGCGCGTTTGGTTGGCTGTTATAAGCACCAAAGGGTGCGTTTGGCTGTTGTTCACATATTTAAGCGCGTTTGGTTTAAGTAGAATAAACACCAAGGGTGTGTTTGGTTGGTTTAACCGCACAAAGGGTGCGTTTGGTTTATATAAGTGGATAATAAAAATTAAAGGATTTTATATATGAGTTTATATATTAAACCGGATCTAAATGTGGTATTGGTTAAATAAATATTTTATTTATTATTTTCGTTTTTGTGTTTATACTAACTGTTAAGGGATGTGTTTGGGTTTGCAACATGGATTGATTCAATTGAGTGAAAATAATTAACTTTTGTTAATATGGAAAACGTTACATAAACGAATAGGTCATGCCGAGATTTTTATAAATTGCTACGCTTAGTAAATTTTTACAAATCCACTTTATTTATTATCTTGAAATGTCTTAAGAATTATTAAATCGTGAAGGCCTGATAATCAAACGTAGGCTATAATTTTAGAAATTTCATTTATCTAGTCCACAACTTTAAAACGTGCGTTTATTTTTATAAAGGAACTTTCTGTTAAATCATTTGGGGATATTCGGGCGCGTGTTGTATTATTTGGTTTCTTTTATTTATATCATATTTCTTATATAATACTTGGAAAGTATTATATAAATAGACCATCTTATTTTATTTGTCACCTTTTGGCTGTAACACATGTCGTGTATCATATACGCTTCGAGTTATTCTTTTGGTTGTGTATCTTGTTATATAATTCAAGGTATGAATTATATACTTGGTCATTTCTCATTATGTATACTTGGTCATTTCTCATTATGTAATATATACGGAATATATTACACACTTTGCGTTTACTTTTGATTTATTTATTTAACCAACCACCAAACTATTACAACTTTAAATCTAAATATTTAATCAACATGTCGCGTTGATGTACTCATTAATCAGAAAACCCAAATACATTATACTAGGCTAGTAGGATATAACCGTTAAGATAAACCGCAACTTCTTGGTCGAGCCGTTCCAGTTTCTGTTTTGTCTGGCGCTAATGTGCGCATTCCCGCCAATCGTCCTTCGTCATCGATGTGAGTTTATAGGCCCCTCTTTCACCTTTTTTTTAAAATTTACTTTACAAATCTCGGGGGAGAATACATGCTCAATACAACTTGTTTACATATTCGTTTACATATTCGTTTACAATATCTTTTACATACTATTCTACACACTTGGTTTACATACTTGATTTTGCAATTCGTTACAAACTTGGTTTCATACTTTGTCACATACTCATTTGCATACATGTTTACGAAATTGTTTACATACTCATTTCGAACTCAACTTACCTTGGATTTATATCACACTTTTTCTATTATGGATTTAATTCTCAAAGCTATTTACGATACATAGTTAATTTTATTTGGAAACAGTGTTTTCGGTTTCATCTCCTGTTTACATGTGCCTAAGTAACATAACCCACCATTGCCCATTATCATGAACTGTCAATTTCTTGACCGGAGGACCGGTTGAGGAAGCGCGAGTGTATAAATAGATCTATTTGGGATTGACATCCCTGTTCGGGTTTCGACTGTACTGAAACACGAATGCATACATGTCGGAACAATTTGGATGTTACGGGTTTGAACATCTACACGGGCACATTTAGTGCATTAATTGCAACCCCCCCACCTACCCCCACCATACATATCACTGTTCGGCTTCAGTGTCATGAGCTTAGCGCAACAGTAGATATTATTTATGTGGTACTGTATTTGTTATAGTAGACCCATACATTTTGGAAAATCAACGATCTCACTGTCCATACTACTTATTGAACATTACTAATTTCTGAACACTTTTCATTATATTGCGGCGAAGCAATAAACACTAAACTCTTTTGGTTCTACATTTACTCTTACATTTTTGGCGATTATTATAAGGATTGAAATGGTCATACATACTTTATAAATCTTTGGATTCCAACATTTACATTTATACTTACAAAACTCTATGAACTCACCAACTTTAATGTTGACACTTTTAAGCATGTTTTTCTCAGGTGAATTAGATGCTTGGCTTACTTGATGTGCATTGGAGTCTAAATTGACAAGATTTCATTCATGGATTTCTACTTACATACAAATGATCAAATCTCGTTGTATTGCTTTTAAGCTTTTCATTGTGATGCAATTATGGGATAAATGTTATATCAATTTCAAGAAAATCAACGAGATTACTTTTCAAACGACACATTTAGAGGTCGTTCTCTTGTATCTTGTGCTGTTGTATTATGAAGTAACGCCCCCGGATATATTTCCGCTGCGACACATTTTTGGGGGTGTTACATTGTACATTTAGTATATCCCGGGAAAGGCCCAGGATAGAATGGAAAACATTGATTCCTTTGCTTTCCAAAAACCCAAAACATCAAAACTTGCAAACTCATCGGTAGGAAGATGGAAGATAAAATCGGTTGTGACATATCTCTCATATTCGTTGCTCGCCAAACGATCATTCATTGCCCGTTTGTTGGAATTTTCTTTTAACCGGTTTAGCCATTGAATAATCGGATTCCCTGAATTCAACCTCGATGAAGAAGCCGCACTCGTTGATTGAGTTGGGTTACCATATTTTAGATAATAAATATTATACAAACCTTCCAAAGATTTGTTGAAATGTTTTTTGCCTTAGTTGCAAAGTCATCATCAAAACACTCCAAATCAATTGTAATCGACTCGATAAGTAACTCTACCCCGCTTACATTAAAACATGAATTCAAAGCGGCAGCACAAGTAATTATCGGTGGCATTTTTTCAAAATATTTTCTAAGCTTTATTTTCATTGGTACAACCATACTTGCATATATACCACTATTAAGTTCAAATTCGGTTAGTTTGTTACACATGAAGAATATTTGTTGGAGTACCAATGGAGATGTTGGATAATAAACCCCCGATAATATTTTCGTGGCATTGTTAAAAACATCAAGTAATCGAGTTACCCAGTGTTCAACCAGAAATGGAGTGCACCTACCCGCATCAGACAAAGTGTCATGAAAATATTGCAAAGTCATTTTTTGTTTTAGACCACATTGGAACATATGATAAGTAGAATTCCATCTTGTCGAAACGTTCCAATTAGGTGCTCAACAAGGTTTCCCCGCTTGTTTACACAACTGAATATAGTCAACGAGTAAAAGATAAAATATAAGAGATAGAACAATCAAACCACAACACCGAGATTTATAGTGGTTCGGCTACGAAGCTCTTCTTCGCCCTTCTCTACTCTGAGTATCCTGTTTTATGGCCCAACATAACAAACCTTGAGTTTTATGGCCTAAACACATAAACCGCGTCGCTTACATTATTTTCCGGTACTAAGCTAGATGTCAAGTCCTAATATTAGCTAGAACCAATCTACCACTTCACCAATGTATTTTATGGACTAAAATACTAACCAACACACAATCTACACAATCGAATTTATACACTATCTGATTTTACACACAAACACAAGATCAAGAAAATAGAGGTTTGGATCTTAAAAGAAATCACTAAACAACAACACTTCGTTTCTTGTCGAATACGAGTGTTCTTCTCTTGCACTTGATAGAAGAAGGAAGAAGATGAGATTAGATCACTTAAAACAAGATTAAACTATGTTTGTGATCAAGAGATTTAGAGAGAGAAAGAAGGTTTTAGTGAGAGAAAGAGATCTGAAAAATTCATGCTAAGAGGTATGAAAATTTGTAGGGAATAGTGCAGTATTTATAGCCAGCAAATAGCAACGTCTCCTTTGACGGTTCCGACGATCCCAGATATATCTGGGGGCCGTCATGCCTATCAAGGGGTCGCCCCTAGGTAGACGCTCCTATTTTTGTCTTTTAATGGGGAAGGTTGAAACTGGTATAAAACCTTCTGTTTTAGGGGGAAACCATTTTTAAATTTTTATAATTAAATAAAACATTTCCTTTATATTAAAAAATATTTTGTATATTTTTATTTTTGTAAAAATACTTTTGTAGAAATCTAATGGTTAAAATATATTCTCTTGAACTAATTATATTTAATGATTTGTTTATTCATACCTTAAGTGATTTCCGTCGAAATAGAAATTTACGATTAATAACACGTAAACGTTTATTTTTTATCGTAGACGTTTTTACATTTTGTCATCTTCAAAACGTAGAGGAGTCGAAAAATATAAATAACGTTTTTAGGCATTATTTGTATTAACAATCTCCCCCTTTTTGATGATGATAAAATATAAAGTCATTTTGTATAAAAATAAAATTTTACAAGTTATTAATGAGTTATGATCCATTTCTCCCCCTTTTTGTCGAATCCAAAAAGGTTGATCGTCGAGTAGAGAAAGAAAGAAATCAACGATGCCAAGACTCGCTCTTGATGTATGCTCCCCCTCGTTTGGGGCACCAAAGGATCGAGCTTATGAGATTTTGCTATAAAACCGAGTTAGAAATACAAGTGCAAGCAAATTTCTAACTAGTAGCAATAATTACGACAAATATATATGGCTATGTAGAAAAGAAGTAGCCAACTAAAGATATGCATGCAACTCACCCTTAATAATAAAAGTTCATTCATTAATAATAATAATAAAGCAAATTCATACATGAAAGTATGAATATTACAAGACTAGATTTAAAAGCATAACATAGAGTGACATTTTAAACTAAAGCTAGACTAATTGATTCTTGATGTCTAAGAGATGTTTTAATCAAAAGATACGTAGTCATTAATGTAGAGGTGAGGTTGGTGAGGCATCGTTGGGTGAAGCATAACCTTGAGTTGGTGGACGAGTAAGGAAAGACTCAAGTCGGTGAATATCATCTCTTAGCTTATAAAAGAGAGTTCGGGTGTACATGCAGCAATGACAAAATTCAGAATGAAAAGTGACTTAGTCATTGGTTGCAGGTTGAATTATGGTTGTTGATGGTGAAGGTGGCGACGGAGGAGTTTGTGTAGAAGCATTTGCTACATGTTGAAGTTAGGTGTCAATGATGTTGGATAGGTGATGAAGTTGGTTTAGTTCATTCAAGATTTGCTTCCTAGTTTGATTTTGTGATTGAGTGGTTTGAGATGAAGGATTAGCAATGTTAGGAGAATGTGGTGGCGAAATATTAGGTGAGAAAGGAGGTGAATATGGTAGAAGAGTGTTGTGTCTCTAAGTGTCTATTATAGACTTTTGGTGTCTTTCTCTATAGTTTCGAGAAGGGCGAGAAAAAGACATGACAAGTGAAGAGAGTTTAAAGAGAGAAAGATAAGATGAATATGAATGAGGAGGATGATGAGTTTATATAGGAAATATTTGGAAAGGCATGGTGTTTGGAGATAGATATTCTAAGAAATGCTTGGCTAAACAGAGAAAGTACAGCAAGGTCTAGTGTAGGGACGGTCAAAGATATAGAAAAAGAGAGAACAGTAAACAGTTTCGTGAATCTGAGGGCGGACCCATAAATCGGAGGGCGGTCCCAGATATATACGGGTGCCGCTAGTTATTTACGGGGGCCGTTTTCTAAAGGTCACAAAATTTTCCAGAATTCCCTATTTTTCTATTGTGTGTATAAGAGAAAAGGCTTAGAGAGGGTTATGATTTAACAACTCTTATTTCCTAAGAATCAACTAATTTAGTCAAGTACTAAATAAGATGGGTAATCTATCCTAACTCCATTATGAAATTAAGATAATACACATATAGCAAGAAGAAGCATAGGATATAGTTAAGAGAAGTTATGCACGTACTAGAATATATCATAATAATATCTAGTTCAATTCTACAGGCAAAGTTGTCCTAACGTGTAATCGTGTTACATTTGGTTCTTGTGCAATATCTAATTTACTTATGTTGATTGTGATGGGTACACCAAACATCTTCCGGAAATTCCTCATTTGAGAGATTAGACAGAAGGTTCATTTTTGATGGGTGAGAGATGTATTTTTGATCATTTAGGGAGTACCCAGTTAGTTTGTTAAGAAATTTTGAGAGTAAAGGACCGTATGGCAAGATGCCATTAGGGCGATGCTTGAAATCATTTATTCGATTTATGAGGAAGTGAGAGAGATTGAATGTTGTGGAGGAAGTAATGCAAAAGAGCATATAGGCTTCACAAGCCGACAAGAGATCTTGTCAATATCGACGATACATATGATGTTCTTACGAATGAGAAGATGTACCGCTTTGAGATAAGGACATACCTCTTCAACGAAGAGATTGTATGGATCCTCAAGTGCGAACTTGAACCCGTTTAGACGTTTTTTAGTTACGTTGTATATGATTGAGGTTGGACGAGTTAATTTGGTATAGAGGGGATCATTTGTTAGAGTAGTGCTGTGATTGTTAATGGATTCTAGAGACCATTCATTGTTATAGAAACAATGTCCTTCAAATGGAATATCAAGCAGCGTTCCAAAATCCCAAAATAATGCACCAACACATTTTTCATTTATTTTGAATAATATGATCCAAAGACTACTTACTAGAATGAGTTCAAATATTTGATAAAAATCTATTATGAATTTTGGATATAAGTTTCCTTTTAAGTTAAGGAGAGTTTGAAATCCAACTTTGAGTAGATTCTTTTCTAAGATTCCTTTGGAATCAAATGTTGTGTCAACAATTCTTCCTTCATGGATAGGTCGACAAGGTAATTTTAGATATGATGATTTTTGAGAAGAATTAATGTGATTAAGAAGGTATGGTTTGTTTGGAGTTAGGGAGATATAAGTTTTTGTGCATTCGAGTTCTTCTTGAGACATTCTTTTCACCTAATCACAATAATATAAAAATTTTAGTATGTGTCATTCTCAATTTTCAATTTCCTTTAGAAAAATGCCTAGTGTGTGCCTATATACAACAAATGTGGAGTTGCAGTTAACTCGACTCTATAAAAAAAACCTATGAGTTAACCCAAACACTCCTTAATTCAATTTTGCTCATCCCAACATGTCGAAAATACTCATTAATTGAATACTTCGAATGAGGTTCATGAGATCATTGTGCATGAATGCAAAGATATTTTTGAGTGTATTAACAATGCATTAAAACATTTTTGTGAAGTTCCTAACGTGAGAAATTTCAAAAGAAATTAGGAGTTTTGTTCATACTAAAATTTTTGACAAACACACTCAATTATGCAAATCCTATGTCTACGGGAAGCATATTAGTTATACATTGTGTTATTTTGGTCCTAAAATAAAAAGAAAAATGAAAATCCCTAATTTTGATTTTATGCTCAACATGAACCCTAGACACGAATTGGAAAAAATAGATGAAATGACTTACAATTGATGATTTTTATGGTGTTAGGAATGATTGTTTATGTTGATTTGATCTTAAATTTGAGTTTTAGTGGTTGATTTTAAGTTTTGGTGGGTTTTTGGTGGTTTTTGTCGCAGGTCTGCACATAAAGGGGTGTTTGTTTTTTGTGATTAGCAAAAATGAGGAGACAGACATAAGACCCCGTCTGGTGGCGGTCCCATATTGATATGGGGGCTGCCTGATTAAATCAAGGGCCGTCCTAGCAGAGGGTTTTAGACTCGAATTTTGATAAAACATTTACAGAAGGAGTGATGTTTTAATTTTCATTTTGCGAATTAAAAATGCTTAAAATTCTTCGGATGAAGTAATTTAAGTTGTCGCGAAATGAAATGGAACACGGACTAGAATCAAGACTAGAAGAAAAGAAGAATGATTTATGGAATGTGTTCCATCATTCCTAAACCAAGAAGAATATAGTTAAGTGATTCACGTTTAAGGGGTTTAGTGAGAATGTCGGCGATATCGTCGACGGACGAGACTTTTTCGATAGAGATATGTCCTTTCTGGACATTATCTCAAAGAAAGTGGTGACGAATTTCGATGTGTTTAGTCTGCGAGTGTTGCACTGGGTTTTCGCTAAGGTCCATCGCGCCTTTATTATCGCACATGATCGAGACATCGTCGAGTCGAATGTCGTAGTCGATAAGAGCTTGTTTCATCAATAGTGCTTGTTGACATGCCTTTCCGGCACTTACGTATTCGGTTTCGGTCGTGGAAATAGCAATAGCGGTTTGTTTCTTCGAGAACCAAGATGTTAGACAACATCCCACGAACGTACAAATACTACTAGTGCTCTTTTGGTCCACATAATCTCCCGCATGGTCAGAGTCGGCATATACTACGGTTTCTATGTCTATCCCCTTAGGATACCATAATCCTAAGTGTGTAGTGCCTTAATGTATCAAAAGATACGCTTAACCGCTTTAAGATGAGAGGTTTTGGGATCCTCTTGGAAGCGTGCACAAAGGCAGATACTAAACATGATACCGGGCCTACTCGTCGTTAGGTATAATAAACTACCTATCATGCCTCGATACTTGGTACTATCTACCGACTCACACTCTTAATCTTTTGTGAGTTTAGTATCCGAGGACATGGGGGTTTTCATTGGTTTAGGATCTTCTAAGCCAAATTTCTTAAGCATTTCTTTAATATATTTAGATTGATTAAAGAAAATTATATCTTCCATTTGTTTTATTTGTAATCCAAGGAAGAAGTTAAGTTCACACATCATGCTCATCTCAAACTCGTCATGCATGATTTTGGCAAATTCATCACACATGTCTTGACAAGTCGAACCGAATATAATGTCATCGACATATATTTGAACGATGATGAGATTTGAACGTTTCTTCTTTGTAAAAAGCGTGTTATCTACCATTCCCATGTTATATTCATGTTTAATAAGAAAAGCTTTTAATCTATCATACCAGGCTTTAGGAGCTTGTTTAAGACCATACAAAGCTTTCTTGAGTTTATAAACATGATCCGGTTTTTCAAAGTCAACGAATCCTAAAGGTTGTGCCACGTATATCTCCTCATTAATAAAACCGTTCAGGAATGCACTTTTTACGTCCATTTAGAATAACTTAAAGTCTAAGTCACAAGCATAGGCTAATAATATCCTATTAGACTTTAATCTAGCAACTGGGGCATAAGTTTCATCATAATCTATGCCCTCTTGTTGATTATAACCTCGGGCGACTAACCTAGCCTTATTTCGAGAAACAACACCATTCTCGTCTAACTTATCTCTATACACCCACTTAGTTCCTATGATTGTCATATTCTTAGGTTGTGGTACTAACTCCCAAACATCATTTGCGAAGAATTGATTTAATTCTTCTTGCATGGTGATTATCCAACTTTCATCCTTTAAGGCTTCATTCATATTCTTAGGTACTATAGTTGATATAAAACAAAAAAAGTTACTTTGATTTTGGGCTTGAGACCTAAGAGTTCTTTGGTTAAGGTTTTCTATGACATTTTCTAAAGGATGGTTTCTAGATTCCTTAATATTGACTACTTCGTCAATTTCTAAAGTTTCATCCTTAATGTCATTTTCTAAATTTTTCTTTTCAATAACCTTAATTGATTCTTCTTCATCTAAGTCATCATCCACCAAGGATGATGTCTTAAAGGGTGGAGGAGTTTCATCGAATGTCACTGTGGGTGATTCTTCGATTTTCATGGTGTGTTTGTTTAGGATGATGTAGGCTTTACTATTTTGGGAGTATCCTAGAAAGACGCCTTCGTATGACTTTGGGTCAAACTTAATAAGGTAGTCTTTAGTGTTTAAAATGAAGCAATTGCTTCCAAACACTTTAAAATAATCAAAAGTAGGTTTCCTACCTCTCAAAAGTTCATAAGGTGTTTTACCTAAGATGTCTCCAATTAGGATTCGATTGAGGGTGTATGTTGAAGTATCTACGGCGTTACACTAAAACTTTTATGATAAAGATTGTTCATTCAACATGGTTCTACTCATTTCTTGTAGTGTCGTATTTTTCATTTCTACCACGCCATTTGATTGTGGAGTGCATGGAGCCGAGAAGTTATGTGTAATACTGTTGGCATTACAAAACTCTCCAAATTGCACTTCATTATTAAATTCCCTACTGTGGTCCTAATCGACACTATTGAACATCCTAATTGGTTTTGTATTTTTCTACTAAATATTTCGAAATGATCGAAGGCTTTGTTTTTAGTTTTAAGGAATCTTGTCCAAGTGTACCTAGAATAATCGTCTACTATTACTAAGGTGTAGAGATTTCCTTTGTAACTCCGTACGGCGGATGGACTGAAGAGATTCTTATAGAGAAGTTCTAAGCATCTAGTCGTTGAGACTATATTCTTAGCTTTGTGACTAGCGTGAGCTTATTTTCCAAGCATCACAAAAGTGTTGATCAAACTTAAGCTTAGGTAAATTTCTAACTAGTTCTTTAGAAACTAACGATTGAATGAGACGCATATTAGCGTGACCTAATCTCCTATGCCACAAAGTAGAGTTTTCATCAATCGTTGCAAGACAAATTTTGTCTTTCAGCTTATTTCCTAATTTCATCACATATAAGCATTTCTTTCTAATACCTCTACCTATAACCTTACCATCCTTAGTGATTTCACTATCGTGTTCAGAGAAAGTTACTCTACATTTATTATCACATATTTGACCTACACTTAGCAAGTTAAATCTTAAGTTATCTACATGTTCTACATTATCTATATTGAGAGAGTCATAAGAGATCGTACATTTGCCAATGATGTTACTGCGAAGATTTCTACCAGAAATGACATTGCCTCCATTGTATGCCTTGTAGGTTGAGAAGAGCTTTTGGTTGCCCATCATGTGTTTGGAGCATCCACTATCTTTTATCCACTCATCGGGTTCCAGGTCAACTCCAATGCATATCTATTTATATAAGACAACAACTCGAACATTTGGTCCCCAATATCTCATGGGTCCAAAGTTGTTAGTGCTAAACATCCCTTGCATTTGATGCATTTGATTGAGATGTAGAAATGGAGGACACATTCCCCATAGCATGTAACTTTGAGGTTGGAATTATTCCAAGTTATGGGAAAACCATAATGTTGGTTTTGTCGACCAACATTTCTTCTTGGTTGTGGTGTCTTAGAACGAGGATAAGAACTGTTGACTCTCCTAGGGGGTGGGGTTTTTGACCTAAAGTTTGGTTTAGAAAATCCAACTCCGAGTTTTAATGATGGTTTATAAAATTATTTAACTTCATTATCACTAGCAACGAGAATTTTTACATTGTTTACCATTGTATGTTTTGGTCTGTGACCCAAAATGGATTTTTGAAAAGATACATATTTTTTGGTATCTGATGAACAGACAGACGGTCCCTCAATTGCTTTGGGGTTCGTCTGTGCTTTATGGGTGTTGCCCACATTGCTTTGGGGGGCGCCACCAGAGGATGAATTTTTCTGAGGTTTTATAAATTTTATTTCCTTAGTCCCGCTAGATGATGCTTTAAATGAGTTAAACCCTAGACCCGATTTATCTCTGGAAGGTTTTTGATTACTCAACATTTCATTTAAATAATGTGTACTCTTTTCAATTTGAGTTAGCTTAAAAGCTTCCTCTTTGAGTTTTTCGTTGTCGATTTTAAGTATTTGACACTTTGTACATACGAGATCAACTTTCTTGTTTTTCTCGAGTGTAGACAATTTTTCTTTTAATTCACTAAGTTCTTTTTCTAGCTTCCTTCTAGCATTTTTTGATTGTTTGTTCTTAAAGATTATTTTTAAACTTATTTTGCGAAAATTATAATATTCACTATCAAAAGTAATATCATCTACGCAAGAAATATCATCGCTAAAGTAAGAAGTTTCGGAACATACCTCATTAGATGCTTGAGCCACGAGACATGTTTCGTCTTTATCCTTTTCATCATCTTCCTCACCGCTATCACTCCAAGAGCCTCCGACGAATGCTCTTTGGTTCTTGTCTTTCGGTGGTTTTGGACATTCTTCAATAAGATGATTTGGATCACCGCATCTAAAACATTTCCTATCACTTTTGTCGTTCTTGTCATCTCGGCTTCTTTGGAACGTCTTTTTATCATTCTGTGGTTGTCTTACGAATCTTCCTCTTCTCTTGAAGAACTTCTTGAAGTCTCTAACCGCCATGTTCGTCTTCACTTCCGGAAGTCAAACATTCTTCATCACTAGATTCCTTCTTAGCCTTTAAAGCAAGAGATCTCCTTTCTCCTTTAGCTTTGACTATTTCGAAATCTTTCTTGATGATCATCTCGTGAACTTTAAGGTTTCTGATGAGTTCATCAAGAGATAATGATGTCAAGTCTTTCGATTCTTTAATCGTCGTGACCTTTGCTCTCCATTTAGGATGTAGAGCCTAAGAAACTTCCTAACATAATTCTTGCTAGAGTAACCTTCATCAAGAGCTTTTAGACTAGTAACAATGGTATTAAATGTAGCAAAAGCATTATCTATAGATTCGTCTTTGAAAATGACGAATTATTCATATTGTTGTACTAAAAGGTTAATCTTGTTATCTTTGACTTGACTATTACCTTGATGGGTGATTAACAAAGCTTTCCAAATTTCTTTTGCCGTATTACACATGAAAATTCTTTCATATTCTTTTCTAGGCAAAGCATTGTAAATAACCATTTAAGCTTCGTTATTTTTCACAAGTTTTTTCTTAAGTTCATCACTTTGTTTTTCAAAAGGGGCAACCTCATCTAGTTTGGTTTTCGGATTATTTTCAATGGGTTGAAAATAACCGTTGGTAATAACATGCCAAAGATCAAGATCTTTTGATTTTACATACGTTTCGAATCTATTTTTCTAATAAATAAAACCATCGCTTTTAAAAAGTGGTGGTCTTTGCATAGATTTCCCTTCTAGATATTTTTCGGAATCCATAGATCGATCCAAGCTTTAAAATACAATATATTATAAAAATCTTGAGTAACCTGGCTTTGATACCAATTGTAAAAACTAGAAGGGAGGTTGAATAGTTTACCAGTTAATTGACGTTTTAAAAACTTTTCTTATAAAAACACTAGATTCGAATATATGCAAGATCAACTCACAATATGAACAACCAATGTATCTAACTACTCGTAACACAATCACAATACAAACGATAAATATAAAGAGTGAGTAAAAGATAAAAGATAAGAGATAGAACAATCAAACCACAACACCGAGATTTATAGTGGTTCGGCTACGAAGCTCTTCTTCGCCCTACTTCACTCCCTGAGTATCCAACTCGAGATTTCACTATGTCAACAAGCTCCCTTTAGGCGGATAAAACCGTTTACATGTCGCTTACGTTGTTTTCCGACACTAAGCTAAATGTCAAGTCCTAATCTTAGCTAACCAATCTACCACTTCACCAATGTATTTTAAGGACTAAAATACTAACCAACACACAATCTACATAATCGGATTTATACACTATCTGATTTTACACACAAACACAAGATCTAGAAAATAGTGGTTTGAATCTTAGAAGAAGAGAGAAGAAATCACTAATCTACAATACTTCGTTTCTTGGCGAATACGAGTGTTCTTCTCTTGCACTTGATAGAAGAAGAAAGAAGATGAGATTGGATCACTTAAAACAAGATTAAACTATGTTTGTGATCAAGAGATTTAGAAAGAGAAAGAATGTTTTAGTGAGAGAAAGAGATCTGAAAAATTCATGCTAAGAGGTATGAAAATCTGCAGGGAATAGTGCAGTATTTATAGCCAGCAAATGGCAACGTCTCCTGGTGGTGGTCCCGGCGGTCCCAGATATATCTGGGGGCCGTCATGCCTATCAGGGGGCCGCCCCTAAGTAGACGCTTCCATTTTTGTCTTTTAGTGGGGAAGGTTGAAACTGGTATAGAACCTTCTGTTTTGGGGGAAACCATTTTTAAATTTTTATAATTATGTAAAACATTTCTTTTATATTAAAAAATATTTTGTACATTTTTATTTTTATAAAAATACTTTTGTAGAGATGTAATGGTTAAAAAATATTTTTTTGATCACTAATCATGTTTAATGATTTGTTTATTCATACCTTAAGTGATTTACGTCGAAATAAAAATTTACGATTAACAACACGTAAACGTTTATTTTTATCATAGTGGTTTTTACATTTTGTCACCTTCAAAACGTAGAGGAGTCGAAAAATATGAATAACGTTTTTAGGCATTATTTGTATTAACACAATGTTCAACTGGAAATGAACTACACTTACCGGCGTCAGACAAAGTGTCACGAATATATTGTAAAGTATCTTTTTGTTTTAGACCACATTGGAACATATGATAAGTGAAATTTCATCTTATCGAAACGTCCCAAGTATGTGTTAAACAAGGTTTCCCCACTTATTTACACAATTCAATATAGTCAACATATGTTTTACTACCCGATTTAAATATATCTTTTAACATTTGTTTAAAAGATTCTTTCATTACATCTATCGGGAGCACCGCTAATCCGGCTTGCACAACCAAGTTAATGATGTGTGCAACACATCGACTATGATAAAATATGTCGTCCTTAGGTGGACCGTATTTTAATTGTAGTCTACCAATGGCTTTTGTATTATTGCTAGCAATATCCAACGTAATTGAAAAAAAAATTCTTCCAAATGAAATTTGACAAACACTTTTCTTAACATTTTGAATAAAGCAACTCCCGTGTGGGGAACCGAAAAGTCTTCGAATGCAATGACCCGCTTCATCGTTTGCCAAGTTTCGGGCTCAATCCAATGTGCGGTAACACAAAGGTACGAACCGGGCAAACCATGAGGAGCGGAACAAACATCCGTTGTTATGTTGACACTAGCATTTAAGTTAAGAAAACCATCTATTAATTGTCGTTTAGTCGTTTTCCATAATTTCATTGCATCGCGTTTTAGAGTAGTATGACTTACATGACTATACTTGGTTGAAGATGGATTAGAACCACCCTCGTCATTCGAGGGTTGTCAGAGTGGTTGAACAGCAAGGCTTCTTGAATCACTAAACCCGCAAATTGTTCACGAACAACATCCGGATTGTACACAAAAATACTCCCATCTCGAGCTATAGACGATTGACCCGCTTCTGAAACCGACTTGAGTGTTTCACAATACTTGTTGTTGATGTGAGCCTTCAATGTCGAGTTGGATCCCGAGGACAAAAAATAAAAGCAAAGCTTACATTGAGCCTTTGTCGTGCCATCCGACATCTTACAAAGGTTGAAGTTTTGCCAAATAGCGGGGTTTCGGGAGCAAGGTAAAACTTCAAGAATCATCGGTTCACTGGTAGAACCAACACCGGTGGTAGTTGAACTAGATTGAGTTGCCATTAGTGAAAGAAATTCGGTTTTGCTTTTAAAAGTGTTTTTTGCTTATGATTGTGATTTGTGAAAGTGGTAATTCAACCAACACACAACCCATTTATTTATACTAAACATACAATGGCAAAATGGTAAATATTACACCCAAAAATTCAAAAAAACGTTCCTCCCCGGTCCCCGCCCGTTTGAAATTCGAAATTCAAATTTTACAAGAAAAGCGCTCGGTTTCGGTTTCTAATCGGTTTTTAAAAACCGGTTCCCAAAAATCGGTCATTGGCTCGAAAACCCAAAGAGGCGGTTTGGCCAAAAACCGGACCGGTTTTGACCGGTTACAGTTTTCGGTTTTTTCCGGTTTCGGTTTTCGGTTTTTTTGTTCATCTCTATATACGACCTTACTACTTTGTAAGGCTGAGCACGGTTTCAAAATCGGACCAATCGAACCGGATTGAAAATATATTTGGCCCAAGACACTGACTGAAGCCCGGATCTGGATGCTCGTTCCACTCCGATCCAGCGAAGCCTGAAAGCGGACCGCATCGATCAAATCGAACCGGATCCGATGGGCCCACACACTAACTAAAGCCCGGCTCTAGATATTCGTCCGCTCCGATCCAACGAAACATAATGGCCACTTTTACGTAAGATCAAACCCACCAAATATGAGAAAAAAGGTGGGCCAGCACCAGAATGTAATACGTTTGATCCCTTTACTCCTTAGGCTCGATGGAGTGGTATGCACTCACTCACCTGAGACGTCAGCGCCACATCAGCTTTCTCTCTTCAACTTTATAACTCACCTTTCACTAGTAATAGCAACCCACCTTTCAACAAAACTCACCTTTAATTAAAATACTCACTTTATATAAAATATACCCCACTAAATACCCACACACACTCACAAACCAAATAAAATACATTAAAAATACACCCACTAACATAACTCACCTTTTGCAAAGAAAGGTGAGTGACTCACCTCATTCCCATCAACCCGCGCGTGAGTTAGTTAGGGCGGTGTGAGAGTCATTGAGGTGAGTGGTGGTTTGTGAGATGAGTTTGGTACCACTCCTTCCGGCCTTAGTACACATGTTATAAAATCCCTTTAAGCGTACTAATATATTATGTCGTTTCATTTTTAACAAAGTCAGTATCCCGATAAATATACATTTTCTGATTACGCTGAACACAAGAACATTTTGCTTCATTTAACTGGTAAAAACACCAATTATCTAAAAATAATCTAGGCTTACTCTTAACAGGTTCAAGCCTACAAAGTACGAACCCACTTAAAAGTTCTATATTCCAGAACTTCATACGGAAAATTTCATTCAGTACCATGTCGATACATCCAAATAGTGATATTCCCTAACACACATAACCAGGATCTAAAATAATAGAAACAAATATGAAAGCAAAGAGAGTTTGCTGCTTACAACCCATAAAACCTACCACAATACCACTAAAACAGCCTAACAACATTACAAAATTCACACTTTATTTACTGTTCTTTCCAAATCTTACCAGTAACTCTCAGCTTCAATTCCTTCCTATCACCTCCAGAAAAGAAAAGTGCCATATTTCTCTGAATTATGAGGCCATCAAAACTCTCACGAACTTTTCTGTGACTGTCTCTAATGCTTCTTGGTACACCTTGCCACGTCATCTTTCTCCCATTGCCTCCAACCTCCAGGCTGTAGCTGTAATTCTTTGCCTCGTCATCATCACCCATAAATCTTAAGAAGGCTATATAAACAGGTGCCATTCCAAGCTGGAAGGCCTCAAAATGGAGACAGAAGTACTGACCATAGCAACTAAATACCTGGGGTGTCAAAAAACCATAATGGTAACTGATTCTTGCACTTCATATAAAATTGCAATTTTGATCGATTTCATGGACTAAAAATGTTTAGACTATTAACCGGATGTCTATATTGTCCCCCAAAAAGCTTAAAAAACAACATAAGAAAATCACTAGGAGTAAAATAGTTACTGGTCTTATATTGCAGCCAGAACCTGAAACTTTTTTTAAGCGACTGAGTATTAATTAAGCATAGTATAGCAAATAAAATTTTGAGGACCTTTTCCCCAATTTACCTTGATGAAAACAATGGGACA
Source organism: Tanacetum coccineum (assembly GCA_026074375.1). Taxonomy (NCBI): domain Eukaryota; kingdom Viridiplantae; phylum Streptophyta; class Magnoliopsida; order Asterales; family Asteraceae; genus Tanacetum; species Tanacetum coccineum. The sequence continues at coordinate 12,416 of BQNB010013427.1, read as the reverse complement.
AGTGTTTAAGCACGATTAAAAACTTATTGTGTACCAAACATGTTTCAAATTTTATGGACAGGAAAAAGTAAAACATAATGTAACATCAACGTGAGTCATTTCTATGTGCAGTTCATCACATTGCTACAGGTATATATTACGCAACGGAAACAATCCACATTTGTATACACGCAACAGATAATCATAGAAGGGAACTAAAGAATACGACCTATCTAAACATATACGTGTTTTCATGAATGGATGAATATATAATGCCATGCATTGTTAAAAAGAGATAATGCACATCAAGACAGAAAAAAGCAAAACATACCGTAAGCATCCACGTTGCATTCTCAACCTCGTGAGGGTTTGATTTGACATAACGATGATTGAATGTACTCCCATTATGCATGTCGACTTTATGGCCATCTTTCAAATGGGCCACAAGATGGGGGATGTCACCAATAACCGTACATTCTGAACCCGCATAAGGACAATTATAGGGTCGGAAAACACATTGAGATTCATGTTTTAATTTGTTGTAATAAGGAAAGATTCCCACACACCCGTAACTCTGATATTTACAAGGAAGTTCAAGGGACGCAGCAACTTTCTCGAGTGCGAGACATCTAATGTTTCCTAGTTCATGTCTGCATGTTGGACATCGGTTGTGCACCCGAGGTTTGCAACCAGAACATAACGTGTGACCATTTGAGCACTATGACACAAGAAACAGCATGACAGAAACAGATCAATTTACAAATTTTGTAATCACCCATATAAATGGAAGGCAAAAATCAATTTACCCATGGCGGTGTTGTTTTTGTTGCAATCATTAAACTTGAATGCACAAAAAGATCTTCACATTAACAAAATCATTTTATTTTTAAGAGTTGTTAGATCTAGTCATGCAGAAAAAGTTTTAGTACCTATTGGTATAAGACATGAAAGTTTATAGCCTTTTTGTTATCATGTTTTCCTTGAATGAGTAATTGATTTGAATGATATTTATAAAAACGACACCTGATGGATAGGAGGGTACATGGCATTCAAGCAAACAGGACACTCCAATAGGTCCCTAACGCTGCTAGTGGCGAGTTGATTTGGTTTTGTAGCATTTTGAGCTGGGTCATGGACATGGACATGGACATGTTCTTTATCCATTGCATCTTCGATTTGAGGAGGATCAATGACCTCTGGGCTCTCTCGCATATCATCATAGTAAACTATTGCTGACATGGTCTTCACTTCACATATACCAGAAAATCAGCACGGGGCCAATATTATTTGAACATTATTAAAGGACATCAATCCTATCTATAAAAGGATAATGCAACATGAGTGGCTTTGCAATTGTTTTAACAAAGAATTGGAGGCATAAAAAAATATGGATTTGAAAAGAAGCTCCTGTTGTAATTCATTTGATGTTATTGACTAATATTGATTTGGAGTATTATTAACAAACTCATGATTTTCTTAAGATGTTCTGAATTTGATGAGCTTATTAGAAACTATGTAGTGCCACAATATAATATTAGTATCTATATTATAATTTCCTAATGTGAAAGTAAGTAAATTCCAATTCCAATTTCCGTATATAAATATGAGACACTTAATTAGGTGCTAAGGTGTAACTCAACGTCCTACTTTCACTTGGATTTCTAAAATACTAATACTGCAAGAAGATGGAGATGATATAATTACTTTTTGCAAGCAAAATTAGATGCAATTTTGAGGCCAAGAAAACAAACATCTAGGAGACAATTCTTTCAAAAAAAAAAAGTTCATAATAGCAACCATGATGGATATCATCATATCAAGTGCGTGCATAGATAGGAAAACTAGTTTAGGCTTTTATCCAACTTTTTGTGATTCAAAAAAACCGACCTTTCAGTCACACAACTCAACTAGCCTCCTAGGGCATTCATGTATAAGAAATGAAATTAAATCAGGGTTAATTAGTACTCGTATATAAAAACAAGAACATTTAAAAGTAACCGACACAATCAATTTGGAAAAGGGTACCTGAAGGGAAATCCCAAAACTGAAGAAGAGACACCTAAACTGTAAAATATGAAAGAAAGAGGTAGAGTAATATTTAATATAGAATGAAAGAAAGGGAATGGTGAAATGAGAAGGGAAGATTCAAATTAAAGCGGTTGGAGAGAGAATTGAGAAATGAATGAGGGAGGGTTGGATAATCAAGAGCGAGGAGGAGCGTCAAGCGTGTGCAGTAAAAAGGACATTACTTCTCGAGATAATAAAATTACAACCCCATTCAAATTCAACAACACAACCTTGTCTTCTTTTCAACTTTTCTTTCAAAGGCTACTTGTGTTGCCACTATGCAAGGTTTAAAGGAAATGTTTTGAAACTGGATCGAACCGGCCGGTAATCGGTCCCGGATAAAAAAACAGGTCAAACTAAACCGAGTTTTATATTTTCGAAACCCGGTTAGACCCGTCGGGTTTAAGGTGGCCCAGGTTAACCCGGTTCTCGAGACCCGGCCAGGTTTTAAATTTTTCATTTTAACTTGGTAAATATTAGCAAAAGGCGCACATTCTGGAGCTTAAACGAAGATATTTTGAAGATTACTATTCTGACAACCAATACGCCGTATCCATCAAGGAAGATACGGCGTATCCGTGCCTGCACTCACCAAAGACCACAAAGACCACATGATCAATACGTCGTATCCAGTGAAGACCAATACGCCGTATTAGAGATATAGTATGTGAATATTCTGAAAGATATCAAATGTGGTCCCTACTCTAAGAAACCCAAATACGCCGTATCTAATACATTGGATACGTCGTATCGACACCGACTCCAGACCCTATAAATACAAAACTCAAAAACGAGTTTTAAGTGTGCTAAATCATATTCTCGATACCTAAACCACAAAAGTCGATTTTCAGAGAATAAAAAAACAAAAGAGGTCTTGCAACGCATTCTAAACCATAGGAGACAACGTGTAATTTTTATACTTTTGTAATCATTCAGTTTTTGGTATCATTCGTTAACTCGGTTAGTTTACCTTGACTAAGCCATTACTCTTGTATTAGTTATGATGTTTGAAGGCTAATACCTTCGGGTATTAGCCATTATTATGAAGATCTGAATGTTTGGTTTTGTTTATATCTCGATTTCTTAATTTATCCTTGAATTATTGATTATGTTTATCACATGATACTTGTTTACGTGCTTAAGTATGCGACCTATCATTCAACTAGATCTAGTGATACGGACCAAGTAATCTAGATGCCTGGATAGCTCTCCATATAGTAATTTATACATCTAGAATCATAGGATCACAAATATTGTCCTGCTAAATTCGTGCTAAGGATACGCTTCTGGTTTAACTAGTTAACGGATACTGTCTTTGATTTATTGAACAAGTTGACTAGCAGGTGAACCTAGATAATTCAACAAATAACGTTCTGATTCCATTGGATAGTTGGACAAGTAGACTACTAGAGTATAAATTGCCAATAAGCAGTAAGTGAATAAAGTCTCTATGAGCTAGGGTTTAACAAGATCAACATTGCTTTAATTCATAAGATGAATTATAATCAGCAAATAAGGATGCTTTATGCGGATGCTTTAATTGTGACAGAATTAATGTGTCTAGGTCTTAGGATGAAGTCCCGCCTAAGTCTAAGAATGATATGCCACTTCGAGATAAGTAATATTGCATTGAATAAGTAAACCAACTTCTTATCGGATTAATGATGGCTAATACAGTTTTCTATTATAAGTCTCTTAGGCTGAAAACCATCCTTTACATGTTAGAATTAGGATTAGAACTAACATAGGATTAGCATAGGTTTGACTTGGATCAGAATTAACTTAGATTAGATAACCAAAATATTAATAAATTGAGAGATTTAACCTCGCTTCAAGTGTTCGACACCCTACTTACCATGAATCTACCACCGACCGGGTACACTGCCTGTTAAAGTGTTGTTTTTGGTTAAGTCGGCAAAATATAAATTTAAAACTTGAATCATAAAAATATACACCACACAAAGACACATCAAGTTTTTAGCGCCGTTACCGGGGAGTGAAATTTAATCTTGATTTTTATTTTATATTTTGGTTTTTAAAGGTCTTTGCAACGCATTCCCAAACCAAGGAGACAAACAGTGTAATTTTTATACTTTTGTAATCATTCAGTTTTTGGTATCATTCGTTAACTCGGTTAGTTTACCTTGGCTAAGCCATTACTCTTGTATTAATTATGATGTTTGAAGGCTAATACCTTCGGGTATTAGCCATTATTATAAAGATCTGAATGTTTGATTTTGTTTATAAATACAAAACTCAAAAACGAGTTTTAAGTGTGTTAAATTATATTCTCGATACCTAAACCACAAAAGTTGATTTTTAGAGGATAAAAAGAGCAGAAGAGGTCTTGCAACGCATTCCAAACCATAGGAGACAACGTGTAATTTTTATACTTTTGTAATCATTCAGTTTTTGGTATCATTCGTTAACTCGGTTAGTTTACCTTGGCTAAGCCATTACTCTTGTATTAATTAATGAATGTTTGAAGGCTTATCTTCAGGATTAGCCATTATTATAAAGATCTGAATGTTTGATTTTGTTTATATCTCGATTTCTTAATTTATCCTTGAATTATTGATTATGTTTATCACATGATACTTGTTTACGTGCTTAAGTATGCGACCTATCATTCAACTAGATCTAGCGATACGGACCAAGTAATCTAGATGCCTGGATAGCTCTCCGTATAGTAATTTATACATCTAGAATCATAGGATCACAAATATGTCCGGAAATCGTGCTAAGGATACGCTCTAGTTTAACTAAGTTAACGATATTGCCTTTAGGTTTATGAACAATTGACAAGCATGGTGAACCTAGATAATTCAACAAATAATGTTCTGATTTCATTGGATAGTTAGACAAGTGGACTACTAGATTATAGAATTAGCCAATAAGCAGTAAGTGGGTAATGTTCTCTATGAGCTAAGGTTTAACAAGATCCACCATTTTGCATTAATCCCTAAATGGAGTATAATCAGCAAAATAAGGATGCTTTAATGCGGATTGCTTTAATTGTACAGAAATTAATTGTCTAGGTCTTGAGGAAAAGTCCCCACCTAAGTCAAAGAAATGATATGCCACTTCGATATAAGTAATATTGCACTGAAAATGCAAAACCAACTTTTATCGATTAATGAATGGCTAATACAGTTTTCCCCTATTATAAGGCTTGAACGCTCTTTTTATCTTCTTTAATTTTTTGTCGTTGGTAAAGGTCTTGAATTGATTAAGTCACCACCAAACACGTGCAGTCTCCTCAGGTCTGAAAACTATTATTTACCTGTTAGAATTAAAATTAGAACTAACATTGGATTAGCATAGGTTTGACTTAGATTAGAATTAACTTAGATTAGATAACCAAAATATTAATAAATTGAGAGATTTAACTTCGCTTCAAGTGTTCGACACCCTACTTACCACGAATCTACCACCGACCGGGTACACTGCCTGTTAAAGTGTTGTTTTTGGTTAAGTCGGCAAAATATAAATTTAAAACTTGAATCATAAAAATATACACCACACAAAGACACATCAAGTTTTTAGCGCCGTTGCCGGGGAGTGAAATTTAATCTTGATTTTTATTTTATATTTTGGTTTTTAGATTAGATCTAACCTTTAGGAATAGTGTTAATTAGATTGGTGTATATTCTTGTATATTCTGTATATATTTTTATATTTGTTAGTTTAATTGTTTGCTTGTATATTTGTGTGATTACCATGTACAATGGTAACGAAAGTGTAACTTACCAAATGGTACGATCATATCTGAGGTTTAAACACCACACTAATGAGCAATGCAACAAGATCCCACCATTACTAAAGGTAAGTGAAGAAGATAAGAAGAATGGAATCTCGCATCCATACCAAAAGCTTAAGGGGTTCTACAAAGGAGTCTTAAACTTAGGACCCGATTACATTCGAGATGTGAAGATGGAAGAATGGCTCACACGCGGGCACATTAGCGTGCATGAGATAGAATGGTAAAGAGAAGATTAAGAAAAGTCTAACTTAAAGACTTCTGTTGCGGTTGTCGTAAGGGACTTTTACAAGAAGTTTTACAACTCCTTAGGCAGTGTACCTAATCGTTGTAGTGTAGTATAGGCAAGACTCGGGGGTTGTTATCGTTCTCTATGGGAATAGGTTGGGAATGCTTGATCACGGTCTAACAGAATTCTAAGGGTTGAGAGAAGATTATTTTTGTATTTTTATATTTTATGAAAGCAGTAAATCATATGTTTGAGAGGTTGGTTTGGTTTTAGCTATTAAACTAAATAATAAACTAAGCTACTGGTGATAACAATATAATAAAAGATTATGTTTATTTAATCATGTATTACTCCTTAGATTGCTTCTCCTAGTGTTGTTGCTTTGTCACACTTGTAATGATTTATGTAATTATTTCCTGAGTCATGAATGAATTACACGAATCTGCCATCTATTTAATATTCCGTTAAGGCAACGCACAAGTAAGGTAGTATGAAGACTATTACAAGGCATCTAAGAGTATATTAAATGCATTTGAAATATATTAAGAGTGGATCAACCATATAAGGTGTAAGGTAGTATGAAGACTGTTACCCTATGGTATCCTTTCTACACAATCATGTTTTCCTAGACATATCAACA
>BQNB010013426.1:56238-77191 GCA_026074375.1 Tanacetum coccineum | reverse complement strand
TGGAGCCATTGTTTAAATCAGTCATTTTAGGTCTCCAAACACAACCTGCTGAGGCCTTAACAACAGTGACCCCATTTCCCTTAACAATACTAACTGCTTTTTGCCCAGCAGTATTAACACCATTTACTCTAACAGTATTAATTTTTTCTTTTGAAACCCTGGTATTAAGTACTGTTGATTTATAAAAAGGCCTTCTAATAGGTGAATGTGACTTAGGAAAAGTATTTTTTGTTGATTTTGAAACATTCACTCTATTTTTAGGGGTAGCAGTATTAACATACTACTTGGCAGTACTAACTGGTATTCTTCCAGACCTAGTTAAGACTGCAGTTGGAACAAATTTATTTTGATGATTTATTCTTTGAGTGTTGTTCCAAATTGGTCTAACTTCCCTATGACCAGTACCCTTTCCCTTATCATTCAAGACAGATTTTTGAGACATTCTCTTTTCATGAATATCACAATCTTTTAATAAATAATTGTGACTTCCACAAACAAAACAAGCTTTCTTAGTAAACCCAAAACCTAACCCCAGTTTTTGAGTCATCTTTCCACTCCAATCTTTTCTATCTACCTTAGGAGATTGAGTGACCATCCTAGGTTTTACAGCTTGTTTATCAGATTTAACATGTTCATTCCTAGCTTTAGTAAACTCAATCTTTTTAAAACTAGGTTTGACTGTTGTTTGAGAATCCTCATACTGAAATATATCCTCATCATCATCACTAACCTAATCTTCAATGATAATTCCACTAGGCCTAACAGATTCAACTCTAGGCATTTCTACACTAGTATTGCTAGGTGGAGTGATACTTGTTTTAACTTGAGACACACTAGCACTAGTCTTATTTGCTGTAGGCCTATAAACAGAATCATCCAATCCTGCAAAAGATAGGTCAGCAAGTGGAGGCATGTAGTTCCCAGTAAGAGGAGGGGGAATATTCATTATCCTTTTTGAACCTATCATTTGTTTGATTGTCATCTCCATCACTTGAACGACTATCAAACACACTATTACCACTTGAATCATTTTCATTCAATTGATATCCATATACTAGACCAGTTTTATCTTTAGAACTTATTTGACTATTAATCAATTTATTTAAGTTTTTAGAAGATGTTTCAAACTGTTTTAGTTTAGCTTTTAAATCTTCTTTTTCTTTTAAAGTTTGTTCTAACTGATTTGTAAGTTTAGTGACAGCATTACCTTTATCTTTTACTTTAAACTCTAATACTGCAATCTTTTCCTCATAGACCGCTTCATTTTTCTGATGAACAATTAATTGTGCTTCTACAGATTCTAGGCCTAACTGATAAGCTATAATTTCTAGATTAGCCTTACTAAGAGTTTGTCTCTGTTCATCAAACTATTTTTAAAGTTTTTTATATGTTTTAACGCAGTTTTTAGAACAAGATTGTACCTCTGTGTCAGACCCTGAGGAGTTTGAAGTGTAGGCCATGAGAGCAAACTCAGTTGGTTCATCTTGAGCTATATAACTCCAGTCATATCCCAGTCCATCTTGGACAATCAAAGCATTGTCCTGAACAACCAATGCATCAGAGGTCTCTACTGGTACAGTCCTTCTGGTGTTGTCCCTGCTCCTATACCTTTCATCTCCATTCTTGTTCCCTTGATTTCTTGTTGCTTTACATTCCCTGAAAAAATGGCATCTTCTATGACAGTTAAAGCATTCAACCTTAGTTTTATCAAAACCTATAGGTTCTTTGCCATTGAGGATTAACTTTCTTCCAGTCTTCTTATAAAATCGCTTAACCCTTATAGAAAGCATGGCCACTTGCCATTTAAGGTCCATTTCTTCCAAATCATCATGATCAATCTATTCTAGGTCTTCATCATCCAGTTGTGGACTATTTGACTGATTAGCAAAGAATGAGAACATTAGATCATTAGTATATGATGATAAAGAGGCTTGTCCCTAAGAATTATGGCCTGATGCAGTAGAAACACTATTAGCAGTATTAACTTCATTACTGTTGCTAGTGTCTTCTGCAAAGAGAAAAGCCACATTTTGAGAGTTTGAAGATGATCTAGAAGAACCTTTGATATCAGCTTCAAACATTTTTAGGTTATTGTATAGATCATCAATATCCAAATCATCTATACCATCTTTGTTCCTCATAATCAAGGCTACATTGTTCCATAATAAAGGTAGAGCTCTTAAAATTTTCTAATTTTCATCTTTATTAGGAATAACTGCACCATGAACTTTAAGTTGGCTGATAAGTTTTTGAAACCTATCATATGCTTTGTCTAGGCCTTCTGTGTCAAATACAGAAAAGTTTTCAAATTGTCGCTTCAAGACACTCTTCTGCATCTTTTTTAGATTCAACATTGCCGTCAAACCTACTCTTGATAGCAGCCTACAAAGACTTGGCATCCTTGGTTGTATGGAACCTCAATTGATACTCATCAGGAATAGCTAAAAGCAGAATGCTTTTAGCTTTTCTTTCTTTTTGTATTGTCAATATAGCTTGAGCAGTCTTTGGAGGTACTTCGGTTTCAACACCATTCTCATCTTTTATTGTTTGTACAGGTTCATCACCATTCATGATTATTTGCCACAAGCCATAATCTGTGTTTGTGAGATACTGCTCCATCTTCATGCTCCAAAGGGTGTATTAACCTTTCTTGAGGATAGGTAGCTTTACAGAAGACACCACATGAGGAGATTCTACTGGTGTCATTTAAGGTGCAGATTCTTCACCAGACATCTTGTATTGTAGGTAGAGTTCTAGATCTGGTTGAGTTCTTCTTATTCAGAGTTTCTCTACAAGCTCTGATACCACTTGTGAGTCCCAATGAATAGATCTTCTGCTTGTTAAAGCTTAGCTAACTTGGATAAAACCAAACTAACTATGTGAGAAACTATGATTATGAATACTACAAGTTATGCGAAAACTAACTTGTAATACTAAGAAGAACAATGTAAACAAAACTTTGGATATATATTGATTGCAAATATTTTGCCTAGGTTATAGAATAACTAACTATGAAAACTTGTATTGCTTCTATTAAAATTGATATCTCTAACTATGTCGTAGGATTCCTTTTATACACTAAGGAAAACCATAATGGGCTTACAAAACGCGTTAAGTGATCATGCATATCTATTCCTAATATAACTCATGCATATCACTTAAGCAGTACTAACTATATAACTAACAATACTAACTATTATACTAACAGTACTAACTATACTGGCAATACTAACTAACTATAACTAGCAGTACTAAGTGTAGAAGCTCTGAATCCCAACATGATTGCATGAAACTTAGTTTGTAGATCCTTTTAATGTTACTTCTTGTGATGAATGTACGTGTTAGGCTTTAAAAAACTAGCCATAAGATATTAAATTGGCATAGACGTCTAGGGAAACGCGAGTGTGTTGAAAGGATACCATCAGTAACAGTCTTCATACTACCTTACCCCTAATATGGTTTATCCCTCTTAAGTGTTTTAATGCATGTAATATACTCTTAGGGGCCATGTAATAGTCTTGATACTACCTTACTTGTGCGTTGCCTTAACGAAATATTACATAGACGGCGGGTTCATGTAATTCATTCATGACTTAGGAAATACTTACACAGATCATCACAAGGGTGACAAAGCAACAAGATTAGAGAAGCAAATTAAGGAGTAGTGCATGATTAAGTAAATACGTTCGTTTACCATATAGTTATCACCAGTAGTTTAGATTTATTATTAGTTTAATTAGCTAAAACCAACCAACCTCTCAATCAATCTTTACATGCTTTTATAAAAATATAAAAATACAAAAAGAATCTTCTCTCAACCCCGTAGACCTTTGTTAGATTATGTTCGATCCTTCCCAACCTATTCCCTTAGAGAACGATAACAACCCCCGAGTCTTTCCTATACTACACTACAACGATTAGGTACACTCCCTAGGGAGTTGTAAAACTTTGTGTTGAAGTCCTACGATGACCGCACATCACTCTCGTATTCTATGGTCCTCAAAGAAACTCGAATGAACCCCAAAGGTACTTGTACAATAAGGATTTATTCTATTTGAAGCATGTGAATACAGAGGAAAAGAAGTATGTGCTTTCACTGCATAAGATACATGCAACTTCATTTCCCGAAAACGATCTGGAAGAAAAGTTGACACGATGGGTACGCAAAGAGTTCAGAACTTTCAACAAAAAAGCTCGACTTTCCATTCAACATTGGAAAGAAACATGGCGTAAGAAATTTCACATAATAAAGTAAAGAAAAGAAAGGGCTGATCCCGAGGAATTCTTCTCTGATCACAAGATTGTTGAAGTAGTCAGAATCACAACCGATAAAAAGTATGGGCTGGACTTCTTGGAAGAAATCATAGTGAAAAGAGACGATAACAAACCATATAGCTTTTCTAAGGCTGACTTCAAGTATCTGAGCAAGAATGATATTGAAGATATGTATTACTTGTGTCTGAATGGGAAAGTTAGGTATCGTAAGAATGGATTGTTGAACTCCTTGCATACGTTTATCAAAAGTTGTGTAATCTGGGAGATAGTGCATGACTTTCAAATGGAAATTAAGAGTTATTAAATGAAAGTTAACCTCACTACACCAACTATGACCATCCTGGGTATTAATGAACTTAATCCTTACTCTACTGTTGATGTACCTTTTGTTTGTATAATATACTTGAACAACAAGGAGGAAAAGAGGATTATAGGATTGACAGAGATACCAAAGTTTTGTGATGCAACACTTGAAAAGGTCTTGAAGGAAGTAAAGCTAAAGATCGTTGAATCTTAGTACAAGTTGAAGACTCCAGTGCTCAGTAATTTAGACTTCAAGATCATGCAAACATTTAAAAGAGAGATTGAGAAGCATCTAAAACACCGAAGGAAAATGAGAAGGTGGGAGTCGTTCGTGAATGAAAGACCAATTCTACAAGACAGAGTACCTCAAGAATAATAAACCCTTAGGGGGAGATTGTTAGGATTCTAAAAGTGTTTATTATTCGATAATGAATTGGTCTTGTAATAATAAGTAGTTTTGATATTTATTTACAGTTTAATAAAGGAATTTGGTCAAACTTAAGTAAATTGACCAGATTGCCAAGTCATTAGCTAGATCAGAGAATAACTATAAATATTGAGAAAATCTCATTAGTTTAAGTTTTGCCATTTTATAATTCTCCCCTCTTTCCCATTTCTCTCTTTTCTTAATAAACTTTAATTTGATAAAACTTCCTCTCTAGCTTTCTCTTATTACTCATAATAATCTTATATGATCCACAATGCATAAATGATATATAACACTTCTTGAAGGTTATCAATGACTAAATGACGGGTGCACTACCAAGTGACACCGTTAAGAACCCGAAGTTGAATGTTAGTTCCACCTTTTCAGTTTCATCTGCTAGTTATTACTATGGAGGATCCTAAAAGCTCTTCCAATCCTTTTAAATCGGTCAATGCTATTAAAACGCGTTTCAAATCAACAAACGCTTTACCAAAAGACCAACAACAACTCAAAACTTTAACGGTCGATGAAATTGAAACACTAAAACTAAAAGAACCCGAAAAAGCTTTAGAATACGAATTTAAGGATTTGCATCTTAATCTACCAGTTCTTGAAATTCTAGCTCATGCTCCTAAGTATAACTCCCTTTTGGATAAATATGTCGAGAGTCTTGAGTTAAGCAAAAATGGGTCCGCATACGTTTAAAGCAAAATGCCAAAGAAAATGAAGGATCCCATATTATTCATCTTACCTTGTAGACTAGGGGACTGCAAGCCTTTTGATACCATAACCGATTTAGGGTCATGCGTGAATTTAATCCCATTGTCTCTTTTCAAAAAATAAAAAATTGGATTATTAGAAGAGATTGATGACATCAAATAACGTCTATTTTATAGCATCATTTATCCCATGTAATTAACCCATTTTGTATAATTATTGCAAAAAAATGTTACTTAATCGTTTATATTTGAGAATTGCAGTAATTACGGAATACTTAGCGAAGATTGACTAAAATGCACGCATTCTGGAGCTTAAACGAATATATTTTGAAGATTACTGTTCTGACAACCAATACACCGTATCCATCAAGGAAGATACGGCGTATCTGTGCCTGCACTCACCAAAGACCACGAAGGAAACAAGATCCAATACGCCGTATCCAGAAGAAGGCAATACGCCATATTCAAGCTATATGGAAATAAAATATTCTGAAAGATATTAAACGTGGTCCCTACTCCAAGAAACCCCCGATACGCCGTATCGAACCGACTCCAGACCCTATAAATAGAAAACTCAAAAATAAGTTTTAAGTGTGCTAAATCATATTCTCGATACCTAAACCATAAAAGTCGATTTTCAGAGGAGAAAAAGAGCAGAAGAGGTCGACCAACGCGATTAATTCCATAGGAGACAACGTGTAATTTCTTATACTCTTGTAATCATTCTGTTTTTGGTATCATTCATTAACTCGGTTAGTTTACCTTGGCTAAATCATTACTTTTGTATTAATTATGACGTTTGAAGGCTAATACCTCGGGTATTAGCCATTATTATGAAGATCTTAATGTTTGGTTTGTTTATCTCGATTTCTTAATTTATCATTGATTGCTTGTTTAAGTTTATCAATTTATACTTGTTTACGTGCTTTTGTATGTGACCTATCATTTAACCGGATCTAGTGATACGGACCAAGTAATCTAGATGCCGGGATAGCTCTCCATACAGTGATTTATACATCTAAACCAATAGGATCACAATTAACTACCTATCTTTACCCTTAGATTGTGAGCTTAGTTGGACCGTAAGGTGACCTTGGTATCAATGAGTAGGTTCTTGATTAATTGGTAAAGACTTGGTTAGTGTACTACTAGTGTATGAATTGCCACTAAGCAGTAAGTGAGTAAAGTCTCTATGAGCTAGGGTTTAACAAGATCACCATTGCTTTAATCCTTAAGATAGATTACAATCAGCAAATAAGGATGCTTTATGCGGATGCGTTTAGTTGTGACAGAATTCTACGTGTCTAGGTCTTAGGAAGAAGTAATGCCTAAGTCTTAAGAATGATATGCCGCCTCGAGATAAGTAATCATTACACTAATAAACAAACCAACGTTTTTATTGGATTAATAATGGTTAATACAGTTTTCTTATATTTGGCTAGACCGCTCTTTTATCTTCTTTTAATTTGCTTGCGTGTGTTTTACTGTCTTGAATTGGTTTTAGTCACCACAAAACCCATGCCAGTCTCTCAGACTGAAAACCCCCTTATCTATTAGATTTAGGATTAACGTAGGTTTAGCATAGATTAGACTAACTTAGATTAGAAAAACTAAAGTATTAATAAATTGAAAGTGTTCCTCGCTCTTAGTGATCAACACCCTACTTACCACGAAACTCCCACCGACCGGGTACACTGCCCGTTAAAGTGTTATTTTTGGTTAAGTCGGCAAAATATAAATTTAAAACTTGAATCATAATTTAACACCACACAACGACACATCAGAGACTGAAAATGTCCTCGGGTTAGCAGATGGAACTAAATATTATCCTATAGGAATTGTAAGGGACGTAGAGGTATATGTAGGTAAGTTGAAACTTCTGGAGGACTTTTATGTCACAGACATGGAAAAAAGACCATATGTGCCCGTTACTTGTTGGAAGAGGATTTGTAGCAACCGCTAGTGCCATATTAGATTGTAAGAAATCCAAGATAGCGGTAGGAGAAGAAATCACTATGTCGATGTTTGGAGTTAAGGAAGTAGAAAAAGGCATGTAGGATGTGCCATGTTGGACCATCATAGCAAGACGAAAATTTTACGGCCCCCGACCTAACATAAATAAAATAGGTGCCCAACCTCCCTTTCTACTTAGAAAAAGACTATAAATACAAGTGCACATGGAGAATGGGAAATAGATATGGATGTTGATCTTAACCCTTTTAAGGATATTTTAGTATTTAGGAAGATTGTTGAATTCCTAGGAGCTATACTAATTAACCTTAAGGGAAACATGTGGGAATCAGAGGATATGATTGAGAAGAAAAGGATTGGAACAAGCCACCAAAAGAAGTAGATGGTTGATTGCAGTCTTACGTACCTATAAAATATATAATAATAATACTACTTAGGTAAATTCCAACTATTCACCTTTAACCAAGGTAAAAAGTTAAGACTTACAAAAATAATATAATATATATAATATACGTATGTTTGACCGGGTAAGTATGATCACCCGGGTCGTTTCCCCAATGACTAGTGAGATTGAAACCACGTTTTAGGTTCGGATCCTGATTTGAATGGAACAAAGATATTTTGGATAAGCTATTGCTACGAAATTAAGAAGCAACAAATAATGACAATTAAGCAAATAAATAAATTTTAAATCCTAAAAATGTAAACTAAAATTTTACTAGATAAAGAAAAATTGCCGAAGATTATTAAAAACAAAAGCCCTAATTTTTATCTTTTTATAAAAGTTTAATTAAACTAATTAAAAATCAACCCTAAATACTAATTAAAATTAATAAACTTAATTAAACTTAACTAAGGACTAATGGTGCAAAAAGGAAAAGGACTAACTGGCAAAGCTACTAACTAACGGAGGGACTAACTGAAAAACAATTAAATTGAAAAGTTACACTTTCTACCCTGAGAATCTATCCCGACAACAAACTAAGTCCCGATTTAAGGTCAAATTTGAAAAGTGCTTAAAATGAAAAACTCAAAGAAGCAAAGTTGTAGAGGAAACTAGGGGAAACAAGATTAATAAAAGCTACTTGGGCTGAAACTCACAAATAAGCTCTCAAAGAGCTTATCTTTAAGCTGTTACAGAAAGGAGGGCTTTTCCCTTGGTTTTAGAAAATAAGCTATAGAAATCTCAAAACTAGATCAAAATGAAAAAGGAAAGAAGTTCTAAAGAGCTTATGATATGCTTAATCTATAGATGAAAAGAAACTAAAGCTTAAACTACTTTTATGCTACTGAAATTGATCATTAAGTAAGCAAACTCAGGAAATAGGCAAAGAAACTCAAGATCCAAGCAAGATAAAAACTTTATAAAGCTAAATTAGACTCTAAAACTTTAAGGACTTATAAAACTACTTATAATCTATCTAGTTAAGCTAGAAAATCTAGATCCATAAGCTAAATTAACAAATTTAAATCCTAAAGTTTCTAAGTACTGTTTTTGGAGTTTTCAGGTTTTTATGACTTTTGACAGCTAAATTAAACTAAGTAAATAAGCTAGAAATTGCAAATAAAGACTTAAAATGTATTAAGCTCTATGAAAACTTTAATTCTACTGAATTTAATAAGCTAAATCTTAAAATTACTTATCTAAACTAAGCTATGAACACAGCAGTACTAACTTAGGTTAGTACTGTTAGTGCAAATTTGAGAATGCACTAAACCAAACACTACTTAACCATTATGACAGATTTGAGAAAAGCTTTTTAAGAGAAATCTAATGAACAAGTGCTAAATACCAGATAAAAACTAGCTTAAAACAAACTTAATAATCATGATTAAACAACTGAATAAGCTTTAATCTAAGATCTAAACTATTTAAACTAATATTTTTGGGTTTTATGAGTTTTTATGACAGAAATTGATAACTAAAGATCTATAACTACTTAAGCAAAAACAGATGAAAACACATAACTAAATAGCACTAGAAGAGATATTTAAACATTAACAAGCAAAGAGAATAAGCAAATAAACAGATCTAAACATAGCAAGCAATAATATCAAAATTTAAAACTAGAATTTAAAGGAAACTGAAAAAGAAACTTACAAACTCCTCTAGCTAAACAGAAACAAAATTAAGGCAGCTACAAGCTCTCTAGCTTAGCAATAAGCTAGAGTAAAAGTCCTTGGGATCTCTTCCAAGGTAAGATCCCCTTCCAAAAGCTTAGATACAATAAGATCCATATGAGATTAAACTGATTTAAGGTTTAGGTAAGGTTAATTCTGAATTCAAACAGCTCTATTTCAGCTTATAGACTGAAAGAGCTTAATAGGAGCTTATTAAGACGATTTTAGCTTATTAAGAGAGCTTATGACTTAAGAAGAAAGCTTATAAAATGAGATTTAAAACACTAAAAACTGAATTTCATTGATTAAAGAAGCTGATTACATTACTTGAAAAAGGAAAATTACATAAAATAAAAACTCGAATTTAAGCTAAACAAAATTACTAAAAACTAGATAAAAAGAAAAGACTAGATATCGTGTGTGTGAGAAGTGAGGTCTTTTTATAGTGCCCAGCTGAAGCTTCTAGGACCACTAGCCCTGCTTTTCAATCTTTTAATCCTGGCCAATCATTTCTTCAATCATTTGATCATCAATTGTGGCCGTTGGATCATTTTGTGGACACCTGAGGATTGCCAGGCTGGCATTCTTTGATGTGACGTTTGTGTTAGTTTTGTGAGTGATTTAGCACAAAAACCCACATAAACTTGTGCTTCTTTCTTTGATTACGTGGCCTTTGAGCTTGGGCTAGGATAAGTATCCTCTTGATTAGACTAATTTGACCCTTCATTTGTGCTTGCGCTTCCTTGAATTGACCAACGCACCCTTTAATTTCTATTTGCCCCTTGTTTTACCATGGGGGTGAAACTGGGGGAGACGATGAATAGTAAAAGGGGTTCCCGCTCCTTTTTTTGACAGTTAAAACTGTTGTAGTTTGGGAAGTTAACACATTTGGCCCTTCTCTTTACTTTTCTCTTTTCAAGTTATAAATAACTTTCGGAAATTGCAAGATTGGCCCTTGTAGATGAAAATTGGCTAAGGCTTTGGTCTTTTGGGGCTTCGGCTTTGCACTCTTTTGATTCTCGTGTCCGTGTTTGCTTGCTTTTGACTGTTTTCTTGTGAATTTTGTCTTATCCGTACCTGCACACACAAAACACAAATACAAGCATATTTTTGCCATTTTTGGTCTGTTTTGGGTTTAATTGGGTTATTTTAGGTATAAATAGATATGTGTATTTTACACTTATTTAAAATTCCCCAAACTAAACGATTGCGTGTCCTCACGCAATATCACATGCCTTATAACCAAATACTCGAAATTTTCCCAATAACCCTTTGAAGTTGCAAAGATTTTTTTTGATTGAGAAAATTAAAAGATCACAAGTTATAAAACACCCGACTTCCATTTTTAAGATTTTCTATAAGATTTTTTTTTTTTTATTGATTAACTAAACTGCAACTTATTTGTTGTTGTACATAATGTATTGTTTTCATCACCTATTGGTAACTTGAGGATCATAGAACAAAAAGCACAATTAAGTGTCTAAAAGATAACTTCATCATCCCCGATTTTTCACTTTTTCCATGCTAAGCTTAAAAACAAGATCATTGCTAAATACAAGTCATTGACATAATTACTACTCATTAATACGATGTGTACTTACTTTTCTCCCACAAATCTACTTTTGTATCTCAGGATTTTACTTAAGTCATTTATACCGAAGGCTTCTTTAAGACTTTTGTTTCGATACTTATTATTTCAGAAATAAAGTGAAAGTAATGGTTAAGAATGCAATAATTAGCTCCTAGCCCTTTTCAAAAGTAATCAAATGCAATAAGATTTTAAAGTCACATTGAGGCGACAAAAATTTGGCTTATAATAGGTCTACTTAAGCAAGGCACCATTCATGTCTATATACCTAAGGCTCTTTTAAGACAATGAATGGTACCAATCGTATTTGCACCATATACCTTTGGGCTCTTTAAGGCACAAAACAAACAAAAATTAAGCCAAATTATTAAAACCTCAGTCCTTTAGGAGGCTACAACCTCGGCCACGCCTCGACAAGATGTAGCCAATAAACCTTATTTCGATTCGGATTATATAAGTAAAACTCGGTGCTTTTATCTCGAACCCACCTCGTTAGGCGATGTCGACAAGAGGTATATTACTACTTTATTATGACACCGGACTCTACCTTATATGAAAACTCCAACATCGGCCACGCCTCCGACAAGATGAAGTAATCTGGCAGAGATACTTATTTATTATTTTTGTATTTTTAGCCAAATTAAGTATTCCTGATGATGCTATCATCCCTAATCAAAAGGAACTTAAGAAAACTTACTATTACACTAATTATTAACCAAAAAAACATACACTCCTTATTTATAAACATTTCATATAAAAGTGAAACAAGCTAATGGGAGAAAAAGCCACAATTAATACTTATGAGCTTGAAAGAAAACCAACTATTCTACGTTTAATGTCATGACTTATAAATAACACTATCATTTCTTGTTCTTCACAAAAGAAATTTTGCAAATGCTTAGCCTATATAAAATCCAACTTGGCATATTTAAAATCTACTTGAGATTAGCACAAGTCTTCATTTACTAATGATTTCAAGTCTAGCATGTTTAAAGTCTATATGAGACTAGCACAAACTATCATCATTAATTGTTAAGGAAGAAAGCTAGAACTCAACACGTACGATCGGGTTAAAAATTACTTCTTATTCTTACCAACGGAAAACCTACATTTTTGTCTTAACATTTTTTTTTTTATGATAACTAAAAATTTAAATTTTTTGCTATTTTTGTGGGAAAACGGGTACGTGAGAACAAAACAATAAGCAAGTAACATCAACATTATCTCATGTTTAAAGGTCAGGTATCTACGTAAATCTAGACCGTTTATTGAAGTATGCACAAGATAAACGTTATTATATGATGAAAGGATATGGATCTCCCCAAACTAATTTTACACAAAGGATGAGAAGCTCGAGTAGAACGGGAAACAACACCGGACACGAGAGGCTTCTAAAATTTGTTGGGAGAATCCTGCAAAAATCACAATAAACAAGCAACAAACATCGAGAAATCGAAAAGAGAACAAGCCTCTCTTAACACAACACTTTAGAGAATAGAAAGAAAATAGAAATGATAAGCATGGGGTGAACTCCCATGAAGCGGCTTTGTTTTTGGTTACCGAGTCGCAAGCTTGACTCGATCCCTGAATTTAGTTGTCCTTAGGGAAAGTCTGGAGGTCCTGGATAACCAATGGTGGTGTATCCCCTCCATAGTAATGCTTCAAACGGTGGCAATTGACTTTGAAATTAGAACCATCTGCATGAGATAACTTGGCAGTGCCATACGGATACACTTCGGTGATTGTGAAAGGTCCTGACCAACGGGACTTGAGCTTTCCGGAAAAAATCTTTAATCGGGAGTTGAAAAGAAGGACTTGATCACCAACATTGAAGATTCGGTTCTTTATCTTGGAATCGTGTAGCTTTTTTATCTTCTCCTTGTAGATTAACGAATTCTCGTAAGCTTGATCACGAAGCTCGCTAAGTTCATTGAGCTGAAACTTTCGATGATCGCCCGCGGTCTTTAAATCGAAGTTGGCATGCTTGAGGGCCCAATATGCTTTGTGTTCTAGCTCAACTGGTAAGTGACACCATTTCCATAAACAACTTGTATGGAGTATAACATCAATCTGAGATCCGTTATAACAGTTTCTGAAATCCCTAATGTCATCATCTAGTTGTCGACCAAGAGGACGTTTACTCCTACCGTTCTCTCCAAAATTCTTTTGAGACCTCGATTCGTGACTTCAACTTGACCACTCGTTTGAGGATGGTAAGGAGTCGAAAGACGATGGGTGACACCATATTTAGACATAACTTTATCAAATTTGTCGTTACAAAAATGGGTCCCACGATCGCTTATGATTGCTCTCGGAGCACCGAATCGGGAGAAAATGATTTTAAGACTTAACAACAACCCTAGCATCGGTGTGGGTGGACGCTTTCCGCTTCACCCATTTGAAAGATAATCGACTGGCACTAGAATTATTTGTTACCCCTAGGATGACGGAAAAGGTCCCATAAAAATCGATACCACCATAAATCGAAAATCTCACAAACTTGGGATTGCATTTTAGGCAGCTCATCACGTTGAAAGTTTGCCTTGTCCTTTGACAGCATCACAAGTTTTGACAAATCGTAGGCCATCCTTATAAATGGTAGGCCAATAAAAACCGGCATCAAAAATCTTCTTGGCGGTAGAGTTGGCTCCGTAGTGTCCCCCGGTGGGTCCACTATGACAAGCTTTGAGAATTTCGAAAGCTTCTTTGCCATCTACACACCTTCGGATTATTTGATCCGCACAAGTTTTGAAAAGAAAAGGGTCATCCCAAAAATAATGTTTTACATCTTTAAAGAACTTGTTTTTCTCTTGAGTCGACATTCCTTTTTTAATGAATTTCCCCGCGTGGTAGTTAGCAAAGTCGGCAAACCACGGGGTACTTTGGTCTTTGGAAGTTAAAACACTTAAAGTCTCTAAAGGAAAAGTCTCGGTAATCTCTTTTGGATCAAAAATATTTTCGTAAGGATTTTCAAGACGAGAGAGGTGATCAGCTGCATAGTTTTCAGCTCCCTTAGTATCGATAACCTTAAAATCAAATTCTTGAAGAAGTAAGACCCAGCGAAGCAATCTTGCTTTGGCGTCTTTCTTGTTGAAGAGGTATTTCAAAGCGGAATGGTCCGTATAAACAACACTCTTGTTCATGATTAGATATGATCGAAACTTCTCGAAAGCATAAACAACTGCAAGCATCTCCTTTTCGGTTGTTGTGTAATTCGTTTCTGCTTCAGACATTGTCTTGCTAGCGTAATGAATGGGTCGAAAATGCTTCTCAATCCTTTGTCCTAGAACCGCACCAATTGCATAATCACTTGCATCGCACATGATTTCAAAAGGTTGATCCCAATTTGGAGCAATGAGAATTGGAGCTTCGGTCAATTTCTTTTTCAATGTTTGAAAGGCAAGAATGCAATCTTCTGAAAAAATGAAAGGAGTGTTTTTCTCTAAAAGATGGGTCATGGGTCGAGAGATTTTGGAAAAGTCTTTGATAAATCTTCGATAGAATCCAGCATGCCCGAGAAAACTTCGAATTCCTTTGACGGTTGTTGGATGAGGTAGCTTAGAAATTACATCAACTTTAGCCTTATCGACTTCAATTCCTTTTCTAGAGATCTTATGTCCTAAAACAATGCCTTCTTTAACCATGAAATGGCTCTTTTCCCAATTTAGTGCTAATTTGGTGTCTTCACACCTTTTAAGCATTCGATCTAAATTGGCAAGACACGAGGAAAAAGAATCTCCAAAAACTGAAAAATCGTCCATAAAAACTTCCATCGTTTTTTCTATCATATCGTGAAAAATGGCCATCATACAACGTTGGAAAGTTCCGGGTGCATTGCACAAACCGAATGGCATACGACGGTACGCGAAAGTTCCGTATGGGCACGTGAAAGTAGTTTTTTCTTGATCTTTAGGTTCAATAGGAATTTGGAAATACCCAGAAAAACCATCTAAGAAACAATAAAACTCGTTGCCGGCTAATCGCTCTAACATCTGGTCCATGAATGGTAACGGAAAATGGTCTTTACAAGTTGCTTCGTTTAACTTTCGATAATCGATGCAAACTCGCCATCCTGTGACTAGTCTTGTAGGCACCAGCTCATTTTCTTCATTTGTGACAACGGTCATACCACCTTTTTTAGGAACACAATGGACTGGACTAACCCATGGACTATCCGAAATTGGATAAATCAATCCTGCGTCAAGAAGTTTTTCTACTTCTTTCTTGATGACATCGTGGATTTTAGGGTTAACCCTCCTTTGATGTTGGACTGAAGGTTGGTAATCATCTTCTAAAAGGATTTTGTGAGAGCAAAACTCTGGATCTATGCCTTTGATATCAGAAAGTTTCCAAGCAATTGCCTGTTTTCTGTTTTTGAGAACATTAATGAGTGAGGTTTTTTCTTCTTGGCTCAAATCTTTTGAAATTATGACTGGAAGTTTGTTATTTTCCTCTAAGAACGCATACTCGAGATGCGGAGGTAATTCTTTAAGCTCGACTTCGGGAATTTCATCTTTTGGTTCATAAGAAGTAGCATATTCGACTGAAGACTTCTTTGGTTCAACGACTTTAAGATCTCTTTGATTTTCTGGAAAGTAATTACCTTGGTTTGGGTGAGGTAATGGTTCACTATTTAAGAGTGCCTCGAGAATGAGAATGTCACCCTCGGGATCATAGTACGTGGCATTGAAAACTGGTGAAACTGGTTCATCATCGATTGCTATGAAAGCATCGGCTTCCTCAAAGAGTAGAAAATCACTTTCATCAAATGGAGTAAGCGTTGGTGATGAAGTAGAAACAATCGGATCGAAGTACGGAGAAGGATTGTTGTAAGCAACGGAATCGGAAAATCCAAGTAGATTTGTAGCAATTCACAGATTGTTTATCAAGTAACAAAGCTAATTGATTGTCACGGGTCAAATAGCCTAAACGTGTGTATATAGCAAGCAAGATACCAAGCACAAAAGATATAGATTTTGCAAACTTTATATAAACAAATCATGTAAGTCATGAATAACGGGTAATTACCATAACAAACATAACTATCAATAATGACATAGAATCCTTTCGGCCTATATACTACATCATCACGAGTGCATTAAGAACGGTTTATATCAAATATGCATACATATGATTTCCTCCCAACCCGGTCGGTCCACATAAGAAAGGGTCTTAAACATAATTCTACTTGGGTTATCTATCAATTTACCACACGATTCTCACAAGTATGATATTGATACGCCATAGACAAACGGTTTAAAATATATCAAGACAATTAATCCTTTTGGCCTATTTTAATTGCAAAGATATACCAAAAGATAAACAATGATCCAAGTAAAACAATATCAAATCCATAAGCACGCATATTCACAAGTTATACAAATATCGTCCAAGTAAGTGAGACACAACCAAATCATAACCAAACAAATAGCAACATCACAAACATGAATAAACTCAGAAAACATATCAATATTATTAGTAAAGAAGTATACCAAATCCATTTATGCGAGTAATTCGAGTATAAAGTACCCAAACCAATATTTCGACTACAACAACCACTAGTCCAACAACCCAAGTATCCATGATCAACCAAAAACCTATGCTACTGAATTAACCCGAGGATATGTCACGTCTCTTCGGGGAATCCGCAACGTGTCACCAAATAGAGTGTTTGGCAACGAGGTTTATGGTAGTGACTCGAAAGGATTTGGTATGAATCCTTCGAGTAATGAGTTTAGGTTATGTAATAGTGATGAATGAAGGTCTAGAAATCATGGTGATAGAGTAATAATTCGTGGCTATGGTGGTGGTGGTGATATGGTGGTTCGCCATGGATTAAAGGGGTGTTTGGATCGTCGGATCATGAGATCCTCACTAATCCTTCCTCTTCTCCTATGATCTCTATGATTGTTATTGATCAAGTGTGTATTTCCCTGGCATAAAATGGGTCTATTTATAGGCTAACAACACTTAGGAAACAAGTTGGGCGGTTAATGATCGATTTGGTAGTAAATGGGAGTCACAAATATGACTTTTTGGATGTCCAGACATGAAGTGCACCGCACTTTGCTTAAATGATACTTTCCTGCTAGACATGAAAAAGTGTATTCTTCCTTTTTCTTCCACGACACGTTCCAAGAACCTACAATGACAAATATATTCTATTCTATACCAAAAGTTCTTATATTTAACCAATTTATATATATAAAATCATTGATAACACATATAAAAACATGTATAATTTGAGCGTTATCACAAGGTAAAGGATTTGGAATATTGAGAGTGCCGAGTTGGACTTTGTTTTATGATTATAACATTTAGGAAACTTTGAAAAACAAGATGAACTACGAACACCTTCATGATGATAGGGACATTTTCGTTGATTACTCATGGGAGAGAGCTCTTTCTATTTATGGGGATGTTTATCCAGAATGGTGTTTAGAGTTCTTCTCGACGGTGTATTTTGATAAAGGAGTTGATAGGACTAAGTTGATGACAGAAAAGTGCATTTGGCTTAGGCTTTATGGAGTTGAGAAAGTGCTTACTTTACCGTACGCTGGTAGGGGCATTGGTTGATGTGTTGGTGATCCCCCCCGCCGCCACCGCCCCCGCGTCCCGATATGGCCCCCCAAGGAGGGTAGGTTGTGTATTGCACTGTGGGTTGATTTTTGGGGGGTGGTGGGTTGTGAACGCCCCCCACCCCCCCCCCCCCCCCCCCAGTTTCGCGTCCTGGTCGCCGGTGATGGTTGATGTTTCGGATTTGGTGGGGTGATATGGTGGTTCTCACATGGATTAAAGGGGTGTTTGGAATCATCGGTATCATAAGATCCTAACCATCACTTCTCTATCCTTTAATCTCGATGATTGTTATCGAATCAATGCGTATTTCCCTGGCATAATGGGTTCTATTTATTGGCTTAACAACACTTGGGGATCAAGTTAGGAGGTTAATGATGGTTGTTGGTAGTAAATGGGAGACATTAAATAGGACTTTTTGGCTGTCCAGACGTGTGAAGTGCCGCCGCACTTTTCCTTAAATGATACTTCCCCGCTAGACATGGAAAAAGTGCGCCTTGACTGATGGAAGTGCGGCATACTTTGGGGCATTTTTGCAATTGGCCTTTTTCAAAGTTACATATAATTGAATATCTTTGTGTGGCCACTCAGAACGCGTCAACGGACTGAGTTCGTATGACCTTGTTATGACCAAAAACATTGTGAACAGGTTGTCGAAAGCATTCAGCTTGAGTTTATTCTTCGTTAAAGCTTACATATCTTCGTGTGGTTTTCTTCGTTTTCTTCCACGCGTCACGTACATAGAACCTACGATTGCAAAGATATACCTTGATTTAAGATCGAAATTTCCTTATTATTAACCAATTTTATACTAAAATCACAGATAACGCATAATAGAATATATGTATAATTTGAGCGTTATCAATCCCCCACACTTAAAAGTTTGTTTGCCTTCAAGCAATCTAAGAAGAAAATTTTATTAATAAAGGGTCCTAGGTGACAAGACAAGGAAATATATATATATATATATATATATATATATATATATATATATTATATATATAATATATATTATATATACTAAAAAATTTTGATATTTTTTATTTTTATTTAAAAATTTTAATTAGGTGTGAAAAGTTTTCGAAAATATTTTTAGTTTTTTGTAACAAATAAGTGAAAAAGGCGCAGCACCCCCCCACACTTAAGGTTTGTTGCCTCAAGTAAAATAAGGAAAATAACAAGCTTTACAAAACAAACATAGAATTATGAAAAATATTTTTGAATTTTTAATATTTGAAAACCAGAGATGTTTGAAACGGCGCCAAAAACTGATTGCAGTCTTACGTACCTATAAAATATATAATAATAATACTACTTAGGTAAATTCCAACTATTCACCTTTAACCAAGGTAAAAAGTTAAGACTTACAAAAATAATATAATATATATAATATACGTATGTTTGACCGGGTAAGTATGATCACCCGGGTCGTTTCCCCAATGACTAGTGAGATTGAAACCACGTTTTAGTTCGGATCCTGATTTGAATGGAACAAAGATATTTTGGATAAGCTATTGCTACGAAATTAAGAAGCAACAAATAATGACAATTAAGCAAATAAACAAATTTTAAATCCTAAAAATGTAAACTAAAATTTTTACTAGATAAAGAAAAATTGCCGAAGATTAAAAACAAAAGCCCTAATTTATATTTTTTTATAAAAATTTAATTAAAATTAAACCTAATTACTAATTAAATCTAATAAACCTAATTAAAAACTTAACTAAGGACTAATGGAACAAAACCTAAGAAACTAACGGGGAAATTAACAAACTAACGGAGGGACTAACTGAAAAATAATTAAAATCGAAAAGTTACACTTTCTACCCTGAGAAATTATCCCGACAACAAACTAAGACCCGAATTAAGATGAAATTTGAAAAGTGCTTAAAATGAAAAACTCAAAGAAGCAAAGTTGTAGAGTAAACTAGGGGAAACAAAATTAATAAAAGCTACTTGGGCTGAAACTCACAAATAAGCTCTCAAAGAGCTTATCTTTAAGCTGTTACAGAAAGGAGGGCTTTTCCCTTGGTTTTAGAAAATAAGCTATAGAAAACTCAAAACTAGATCAAAATGAAAAAGGAAAGAAGTTCTAAAGAGCTTATGATATGCTTAATCTATAAATGAAAAGAAACTAAAGCTTAAACTACTTTTATGCTACTGAAATTGATCATTAAGTAAGCAAACTCAGGAAATAAGCAAAGAAACACAAACTTCAAATAAGCTAGAGAACTAAATAAGCTGAACTAGACTTTGAAACTTAAAAGACAACTTAAACTACTTATTATCCATCTAAATAAGCTATAAAATCTAGACTTATAAGCTAATTTAACAAATTTAAATTCTAAAGATTCTAAGTACTGTTTTTGGAGTTTTCAGGTTTTTATGACTTTTGACAGCTAAATTTAACTAGGAAAATAAGCTAGAAATTGCAAATTAAGACTTAAAATGTATTAAGCTATATTAAAACTTAAGTCCTACTGAGTTTGATAAGCTAAATCCTAAAATTACTCATCTAAATTAAGCTAAGAACACAGCAGTACTTACTTATGGTAAGTACTGCTAGTGTAAATATTCAGCAGTACTTTCAAGAGAAAGTACTGCTAGTGCAATTTTTGACTTTTGTAAACTAAAGAAGCAATGAAATAAGCTAGAAAATGAAAACTAAATCTAAATAAGCTAAAACTAAGCTTAATTCTATTGAGATTAAAGCTAACAGTACTAACTTATGAAAGTACTGGTAGTGCAAAGGGTTAGCAGTACTAACTTATGAAAGTACTGGTAGTGCAAATTTGAGAATGCACTGAACCAAACACTACTTAACCATTATGACAGAGTTGAGAAAAACTTTTTAAGAGAAATCTAATGAACAAGTGCTGAATACCAGATAAAAACTAGCTTAAAACAAACTTATCAAACATGATTAAACAACTGAATAAGCAAAATTCTAAGATCTTAACTAATTAAACTAAT
>BQNB010013426.1:0-54419 GCA_026074375.1 Tanacetum coccineum | reverse complement strand
AAAGGGTTATCTAATAGACTGTCACGATCTAAAGATAATGATTCAAGTTCAAGATATAAAATGATGTTTGCTTAGGGGATAAGACCAAATAAAGATAAACTTGGATGGATAATGGGTTCAAGAATTAAAGTATAATCAATTGAAGAAATGGTTAGTTTACTAAAATGATTGTCTATTTATTATAATCAAAAATCCTTTTGGCCTTTACTTTTTATTCAAAAATGCTTTGAGTTTGATTCATGTTTTCAAAATAGGAATATGGACTTTCTTAACCAAGTTCGTTAGACATGAGGTTAAGCATTAAACCTTTTTATCCTCGGTTAATGATCATTTTATTAGCCAATCCTCACAAGGCTAATATCTAGTTGTCAAAGACAAACAACTTGGAAATCGAACATATAGCCGAAGTTTTTCGACCTATATCCAGACTACTATGATGATCAAATGATGATTAAGAAATCCGAGTGTAAAAACATCAAGTTCATATTAATAATTTTCAAATTCATTAGTTTATCCAAGTTAGATCTATAGTATCCTCATGATCCCTAAACAAACATGTTAAACTACTCCATATTCATAGAATCAAAACACATAATAAATATGATCAATTCAAAAAGGAAACATGTTTATACCAAAATTCAATAGCAAATAGTTCACTCTTACAAGAATCTTCCTTCGAACAGATATTATAACAACTTGTAAATTCAACTATAACGACTATAACAATTCTTTAGCACAACTTCTGAGATCAAATAGTATCCTCCTTTGATTATAACCCGTAATGTGATGAAGAACAAGGTGATTCTTCAACAATTCCACTAGAACTTCTTCTTAACTATTCTTGATCTAAGATGAGATGAATTGAGATTGAGAAGTGTTGAATAGGATGCTTTGAGCCATGATTTTCATGGCTTATTTATAGATGAGGAATGGTCATCAGTTATAGGAAATGGCAAGCCAAGGGTTGCATGAATAATGGCAATCATTACTATCTTTGAGTAACTACAGGTGAAGTGCGCCGCACAATGAAAATTGTATGCCGTACTTGGTGTATCATTAAATTGCATTGACCCCATAATGAAGTACGCCACACAATAAGAATTATGCACCACACTTTAGCCTCATTCATTAACTCTTCATTAGATTCTCTTCTAGATTCTTCTTATAACGACCATTAGTGCATTTAACGGAATTTCTTTGCACGTTTAGTCCTTTTCTTCATTTTTTGTACTGAAAACGGTTTATTGCACAAACAAAAAAAACCAAAACTTTGCATTATTTCATGCGTTTAACTTATTTTATTTCATGTATTTTCGAGGGATATTTTATGTATATTTGGAGCTTTATCAAATCCCCTCATACTTAGCTTATTGCTTGCCCTCAAGCTATCAAAGCGAAAGTATTTTATTTTAATAAAACAAATTAATGATCACAAGCATAGATAACACGACAAAGCAACTCATGAATTTTTATAGATAAGTTTATTTTTTCACACTCGCTTAAATTTAGTTAAAAAATAAAAAAATAAAATAAAAAAAAAAATTTTTCAGATAGTAAACGGAAGTCACTCATACGCAGTCATGAAATGTTCTAATTACATATGATTGTACAAGAAGAAACTAAAATTTCACTGACCATGGCGTAAGCACCAAACATAAACATCAAAAGAGGTAATTTATTTAGTGATATTATTTATTATTTGTTGAAAAATTTGTAATAAAATCATAATTCATCTTATCCGTAATTAAAAAATAAATTAAAAACAAAAAAAAAAAAAAAAAAAAAAAGAAAAATGTTACCAATTTCTTTTAACTCATTATTTTTTTTCTTTTTTTCTTTTTTGTTTTTTTTATAACATCGACTTCACTTGGGTTGGGGGAAACTTGCTTTCCCCCTATACTTAGGATAAGCACATGACTTCAAACGAACTTAGAAGTTTTCAATCTTCGCACTTCATTTTAACAACAATACCAACATTTATGTTCTTCAATTCGTACAGATAAAATTTCAGATAATTTTATTAAAAGTCTTTTTGAACAAAATTATTGTTTACTTATATTTATATTTTTATCACCTCTTAATCAGTAAAATGTTTATAACACGCGAACGTGTTCCTACTGCGGTCTCATAAAGATTTCAAGCACAAGTTCTAGAATTAACAAATAACTGGCACACTCATATAATTTTAAATCGATAACAATGCTCCAGAAAAGGCGACAAAACTACACATACACAGCCGTAACGACAGATGAGATATTTGAAATTGCTCACTCCTTAACTCGAGAAAGCTAAAGATAAAAATAATATGAGCATTGTCCTCAATGTGAAAATATTATAGAGAAAGATAAAATAGAAAAGTGAAATAATACTTTTCAATTATGATTGATATTCTGAATCTTTGCTCGCTCAATTTCGTCTTACGTCCTTCTCTTTTTCCTGTTACAAATATAAGCATTACATAGCACACAAATAATAATAATAGTAATATTCCTAATTAATTAATAATAGAAAGTATGACAATATTGTTTTAATGCCAACATAGGCATTTTACACATAATAATGTTTTGAAGGAAATTGTTTTTGAAACACACGTGACCCAAAACATGTGGTCACATAACCAACTCATGTCGTCTCGACACTACTCATCATCATCCTGCTGCTACTGATAATGCGGTGGATACAGTGGTAGTGGAGGTGGGTGCTGCTGATAATGTTGATCATACTGTGGCTGAGCATAACTAGGTGGGTTGTAGGCTCCCTGTAGTGGAACACTATAAACCATAGCCATATGCTCAAACACTCCCTGGTACCTGTCCTAGTGATATGACTGCCTATACTTCATCCTCTCTATAGCTTCTTGACATATCTCCATCCTACCCATCCTATCATACAAGTCCTGCATAGATGCTCTCGGAGGTCTAGGAATACCAACTCTCGGTACACTCGGCTGTGGATCTTCGAGAATAAGTCTACCCTCAGAGTCGATCAAATCTCTAAGCGTAGTCGTATCTAAATCTCTATAATAAATCAGAGCGCTCAAACTCCTTATCACATCATCTGTCAACGCCCTTGACTTCATAGCAATCTTTGAGATAAATTGTCCACAGCAAATCTGACTTTCCTTTTGAGGACCAGCTCCTTTTCTCTTCATCCACTTTGCAATCAACCAGGCCACATTCGCATACCCATTTTGGTATCTAGCATCAAACATACTTAAGAGCCACAAATCATTTTTCTGAATCTTATCATACCCAGTCATCCTTTGACACAAACCATAAGTGATCATCTTGTGAATCACCCTCAAAACTGGGCTCCTGATAGTAGAAGTGTGACTCCTAGATAAACCAAGGTTTTCCTCTCGGCTAATGCTTAACCAATACTCCTGAGCGTTAAAATTATCATCACTACGCAAGCCTCCTTGAAAATATACATCAAATCCATCTTCTTCAAGCTCATCAGCATGATACAATCCCAATCTACGAGCAAACTTCAACAAAGTCAAATTGTGAGCACGTCCACCAAGTCTGAACTTGATTATCTTTTTGCTTTTCAATTCATCGTCATCACAAACCTCATCAAATTCATAGGTTGAATAAAACTCATGAAAAAGCTCTGCATAAATTGGTTCATTGATGTTAAAAGCTCTAATCCACGCCACATAAGTGAATATTTCCTCATTGGATTCAGCTTCACGCAACTTAATTCTCAACATATCATCAATTTCTCCATCACAACCCATTCTGTTCAGCACATCCCAATTCATGACACACAGCGAGTAAATATGTCTAGGGAGCAATTGGGCTAATCTAGTGTTGTACCTAGACTTCGCATCTCTGTTACATCCTTCCCATAGCAAGAACTCATGATGAACTTGTGGAAGCAACACTTCTTCCACTGTTTTATGTTGTCTAAAGCATTTGGATCTTGATGATCCAGCCTCATCATCGTGTGTTCCCATAGTCTACACATAAAAAACAATCAACAATAAAGTGTATAGTAATGTTAGAAATGATTTGGTATAAATAGTCATGGTTTTGATGGTTTTGAAAATATTCTGTGACATTCTGGTGTAAAATGTGTGGTGCACTTCCCTGAAGTGCGGCGTACTTTTTGCAATTTTAGGAAAAGTGCGGCGGTTTTAAGATAAAACCGGCGTATTTTTAGGCTGGTGAAATTTTTATGATTTTCAAACAATTTATGTCTTAAATGGTAAATTCCATCAATATGAACAATGTTTTTAAGATTTATCATATTAATCTTGCATGTGTTAAATACTCCCTAAATATCTTAATTTCAATGGTTAAATTGTTGCATACGAAACATGGATTTTTGTTTTCCCTAATTTAGACTTACTTAACCTTAATGAACAAGAATTAAACAAATCAATAATAACAAGTTAAGGAATGATATAAACATACCGTAGGCATGATTAAAAACTTGGTAGATTGATCTTTTTGAAATTTTCCTTTTTTGTAAGAACCCCGGAGGTTTTGGTGAGTGTGTGAGTTTTTATAATGAGTTAAATCGTGTTTGGTAAGTTAATATATGAAAAACCGCCATAAAGTGCGGCGTACTTTTCTCTTTTTTAGAATTTATATATTATTTATATATATATAAATTACACAAAACTTGCTTTGCAAACTTCATAATTTAAACATAATTTCAATCTATGACATTAACTTAATAGCTATCATTTATCGGACTAATGTTCGTACATCAAATGTAATCCCTTATGGATTTATACAAATGATTTTATTTAAGACTTAACAAAAAAAAGTAAAAAATAGTAATAGGAGTACATAGGTCCCCTCCTTTATTCCAACTTGGTCCAACTCTTTACTACACAAACCAATTGGGTGACATGATGTCACTCAACTTATGATACTTTGACAACTTCCAGTCCGTTTTCTTGGTTATGAATCCTTGAATATAAATATTTTCGTATGGATCAGTTAACCTTATCTCAGTACACCATTATCCTGTTGCTTCTTCTTCTTTAGTATAAGAACCCTTATAATCAGGTTTCAAGTTAACTTGCTTTAATGGTACGGGTAATGAACCAAGGAAACTAACGGCCTTCTTCCAAACACTAATTTTCTGAAATGAGTTAGTTATTGTTTGTATAGCTAACGATCACTTAGCTGGATCGTTACAATTCATATATGGTGCAGGTTTCGGACCATAAATTAGTGCTCCAAACTTATTCATTTTTATCTCATACTCTTCCTCGTCATCGCTATCACTTTCTGTGTTTCTTATAACATCGGAACTTGCAGCACGGAAGGTTTGGTGAAAAAATCCATCAAAAGTCTAGAAAAGTCTCTCTGGAGTATTGACTATGCCACCAATCATACGTAGGAATCCCCGACCAACTACTATTGGTGCATCATGGTCGATTGGTATATCCAAGATTAGAAACTTAGCAGTTAAGGTAGTGACCCCTACCTGACAAAGAACATTTGTGAGTATCCCCATAGCTTCTGCCTGAGTGTGATTAATCATTGTAATCCCTTTGTCGACCTTCTTTATTTCCTCTCTTCCTAACTGCTCATAAATCCGGTAAGGCATGGTATTGATATCCGACCCAGTATCAGCCAATGCATTTTTGTTAACCGGTCCCTCCAATCTAATGGGAAATATGAATGCTCTAGGGTTATTTTTTTCTTTAAACGCATCACCTTTAATCCTTTTTACTGCTTCCTCCTCTTCTTTTACAATCTTTCCATCTAACTCCACCTTGTTTTTCTAAATTTCATCGAGAACTTTTTTGTATTTGTCATGATAAGCAATTGTCTCGATTACAGGCCTTACTTCCTCTAATAAAGCAAACTTTTGGCTTATTCTAATTGCCAATGCTTCTTTTGCTTCTTTTTCTTGAGTTAAATGACCACTAGCTGATGAAGATGTTCCTATATCTTGATAGAACAAGTTAAGGCTCTCCATTGCCCGCTTCTTATTACGACTACTTTTCCCCATTTTGCATACAAATGGCGGAAGTTCTTCTTCACCCAACAGTGGTATATCATCTAAGTTAAAACTGAGCAATTGGTCCCAATCATCCATGCTCTTTTCTTCTTCTTTAGTTTCTTCTAAGAATGGATCAATATCAGGGTATATTGTGATAGTTCCAGCCTCGAAATCAGTAATTGCTTTAGTCATACATAGGAATGATCTTCTAAAAATCACTCCAGGTTCAACATCATCTTCTTCTGGGTTGATAATGAATTTCACAAAATAGATCTAACCTCTTAGTGCAACAATGAGCTCCTTCTTAACTATTTTATTTCCTCTTTTAACCATATGCTCCAGGCATAATTTTACTGCATTTTCGTTTAAGATCATGATCTCTTCTACTCCAAGATTAATCTCTCCATCATAAGCTTCCAGCCCATGGACAAAACAAGGAGCCACAAATCTATCACTAACTTCTTCGGTATCCATCTGGTGGAAAACCAAAACTTTCGTTTCCTTCTTTTGTCCACTGTTAGCAGTGTCTTGAAATTCAGGGGAATTCCAGTCTCCAGATCCTTCAACCTTGTCACTCGAAATTTTAACAACATTTTCTCCTAAGCAAATTTTTCCAAGACTCGAATTGGGATCCATAACTCTTATAAAATAAGACAACATTAAAACAACCATTAGTGGGTTAGTTAAAACAAATAACAATACCTTTTTTATATTTACACATTATCAATAAACAGATAGCATTTTTAGTTTCAAGCAATTTTCATTCAAAAACGAAGAAACAAGCATTCTGTTTGGTTTCAGCCAGGAAAGTACGACGCACTTTAGAAAAAGTGCGGCGTACCTTTTGAGTTTTAAGACTTTTAAAATTTTTAATTTCAGCATTTTTATGTTTCTTATTATTATTATTCCCTAAATATCTATTAAAACATAGCAGATGATCATGTTTTTTTTATCTTCTTTTTCATTATATATGTTTTATAAATTTCCTTAATTATTTTAAAATTTTCATTTTTTATTTATGCTTTGTAGGAGTAAAGTCAAAGTAATAATAAGTAAACACTTAGAAACTAACAAATTTATGCTAATATTCAAAAATCTAAACAAATAAGAAGTGTAATTAGTTCATTTTATTTTTTCTTATTTTAAATGTATGAATTATGATATACAAGATTTTGTCTATTATAAAACACAAGGAATAAATTCCCACATTTTCAAAAAGGTCAATTAAAGTTATGGGTTTTGAGTTTTAGGTATTTGATTGTTTCTTTTCTTTGAAAAATTGTTATGTTTGTAAAAGGGGCATGAAGTGTGGCCGTTATTGGTAAGAGTCTCGTACTTCTGTAATTTGCAGAAAAACTAGCGAACAATGGTTATGTGCGGCGTACTTTTTGTGAAAAATTGGTTCAGTTTGCCAGAAAACTGTACGGTGATTTTGAAAATTTTAGTTTGTAATATAATAATGACTAATTCAAGAATGAAATCAATCCCTGGCAGCGGCGCCAAAAAACTTTATGTGTTTCGAAAGCTTTAAATTTATAATTCTAATTTTATAGGGTCGTTCCACGGGATTGGTTATTCTTATAAAGGGTCGATTATATTACGAAAGGGTTTATCTAATAGACTGTCACGATCTAAAGATAATGATTCAAATTCAAGATATAAAATGATGTTTGCTTAGGGGATGAGAACAAATACAGATAAACTTGGATGGATAATGGGTTCAAGAATTAAAGTATAATCAATTAAAGAAATGGTTAGTTTACTAAAATGATTGTCTATTTATTATAATCAAAAATCCTTTCGGCCTTTACTTTTGATTACAAAAATGCTTTAAGTTCGATTCATGTTTGGAAAATAGGAATATGAACTTTCTTAACCAAGTTCGTTAGACATGAGGTTAAGCATTAAACCTTTTTATCCTCGGTTAATGATCATTTTATTAGCCAATCCTCACAAGGCTAATATCTAGTTGTCAAAGACAAACAACTTGGAAATCAAGCATATAGCTAGAGTCTTTTGACCTATATCCGAGCTAGTATGATGATCAAATGATGATTAAGAGATCTAAGTGTAAAAACATTAAGTTCATATTAATAATTTTCCAAATTCATTAGTTTATCCAAGTTAGATCCATAGTTTCCTCATAATCCCCAAACAAACATGTTTAACTACTCCATATTCA
Source organism: Tanacetum coccineum (assembly GCA_026074375.1). Lineage (NCBI taxonomy): Eukaryota > Viridiplantae > Streptophyta > Magnoliopsida > Asterales > Asteraceae > Tanacetum > Tanacetum coccineum. The sequence continues at coordinate 46,270 of BQNB010013426.1, read as the reverse complement.
TAGAATAAAAACACATAATAAACATGATTAATTCAAAATTCATAATATAAAAGTAGGGAAACGTGTTTATACCAAATTCAATAGCAAATAGTTTACTGCTTATAAGAATCTTCCTTCGAACGGGTATTATAACAACTTGTAAATTCAACTATAACGACTATAACAACTCTTTAGCACAACTTCTGAGATCAAATAGTATCTTCCTTCAATTATAACCCAGAATGTGATGAAGAACAAGGTGATTCTTCAACAATTCCACTAGAACTTCTTCCTAACTATTCTTGATCTAAGATGAGATGAATTGAGATTAAGAAGTGTTTAATTGGATGCTTTGAGCCCTGAATTTCATGGTTTATTTATAGGTGAGGAGTGATCATCAGTTGTGGGAAATGGCAAGCCAAGGGTTGCATCAATAATGGCAATCATTACTATTTTTTGAGTAACTGCAGGTGAAGTGCGTCGCACTTGGTGTATCATTAAATTGCATTTATCCCGTAATAAATTACGCCGCACAATAAGAATTGTGCATCGCACTTTAGCCTCGTTCATTAACTCTTCATTAGATTCTCTTCTTATAACGACCATTAGTGCATTTAACGGAATTTCTTTGCACGTTTAGTCCTTTTCTTCATTCTTGGTCCTGAAATGATTATTGCACAACAAACAACCAAACTTTGCAATATTTCATGCGTTAACATATATATTTCACGTATATTCGAGGGATATTTTATGTATATTTGGAGTGTTATCAAATTCCCCATACTTAGCTTATCGCTTGCCCTCAAGCAATCAAAGCGAAAGTATTTCGTTTTAAATAAAACAAATTAATGATCACAAGCATAGATAACGCGAAAAAGCAACTCACGAATTTTTACAGATAAGATTATTTTCACACTCGCTCAATTTAGTAAAATAGATAGTAACAGAAGTCACTCATACGCGCAGTCATGAAATGTTCAAATTACCATAGGCTTGTACAGGAAACTAAACTTCACCGACATGGCGTAAGCACCAAACATAAACATCAAAAAGGTAATTTATTTAGTGATATTATTTATTATTTGTTGAAAAAGGTTTGTAATAAAATCATAATCCATTTTATCCGTAATGTCACCAACTATTCCTTCACATCATTATTTTTTTATTTTTTTTTCAATTCATTGACTTCACTTGGGTTGGGGGGAACTTGCTTTCCCCCATACTTATGATAAGCATACTACTTCAATGAACTTAGAAGTTTGCAACCTTCGCACTTCACTATAATAGCGATACCAACATTTACGTTCTTCAATTCGTACGGATAAAATTTCAGATAATTTTAAAAATCTTTTTGAACAAAATTATTTTTTTACTTATATTTATATTTTTATCACCTCTTAATCAGTAAAATGTTTATAACACTCGAACGTGTTCCTACTGTGGTCTCATAAAGATTTCAAACACAAGTTCTAGAATTAACAAATCACCGACACACTCATATAATTTTAAATCGATAACAATGCTTCAGAAAAGGCGACAAAACTACACATACACAGCCGTAACGACGGATGAGATATTTGCAATTGCTCACTCCTTAACTCGAGAAAGCTAAAGATAAAAAATCATCTTAGGTATCAAAGATGGATACATGAATTCTTAAGATCTAATCCTCATAATTTTTCTGGGTGGTATAAATATGCTAGTAATGTTATCAATCCGGAGTCAGATTGCTTATATGTGATCATAAAATGTTATTTCAAAAGATTTTCATTTAACTTTTTAGTTTACCTCCCATACTTAATATGAGCATTTTCCTCAATGTGAAAATATTAAAGAGAAAGATAAAATGGGACAGTGAAATAATACTTCTCAATTATGATTGATATTCTGAATCTTTGCTCGCTCCATTTTGTCTTGCGTCCTTCTCTTTTCTTTTTCCTGTTACAAATATAAATACTCCATAGCACACACATAATAATAATATTCCTAATTAATTAATAATAGAAAGTACGATAATATTGTTTTAAATGCCAACAGATGCATTTTACACACCATAATAATAATAATGTTTTTAAGGAAATTGTTTTTGAAACACACGTGACCCAAAACATGCGGTCACACAACCAACTCGTGTCGTCTCGACACTACTTATCATCCTCCTGCTGCTGCTGCTGATACTGTGGTGGCGGAGGTGGGTACTGCTGATGATACTGATCATACTGTGGCTGAGCATAACCAGGTGGGTTGTATGCTCCCTGCAGTGGAACACTGTAAACCCCAGCCATATGCTCAAACACTCCATGGTACCTGTCCCAGTGATATGACTGCCTATACTCCATCCGCTCTATAGCTTCTTGACGTATCTCCATCCTACCCATCCTATCATACAAGTCCTGCATAGATGCTCTTGGAGGTCTAAGAATACCAACTCTTTGTACACCCGGCTGTGGATCCTCAGGAATAAGCCTACCCTCAGAGTCGATCAAATCCCTAAGCGGAGTCGTATCCAAATCTCTACAATAAATTGGAGCACTTAAACTCCTTATCACATCATCTGTCAACACTCTTGACTTCCTAGCAATCTTCGAGATAAACTGTCCACATCAAATTTGACTTTCCTTTTGAGTTCCAGCTCCTTTTCTCTTTATACACCTTGTAATCAACCAAGCTACATTCGCATACCCATTTTAGTGTCTAGCATCAAACATGCTCAATAGCCATAAATCATTCTTCTAAATTTTGTCATACCCAGTCGTCCTCTGACACAAACCATAAATGATCATCTTGTGAATCACCCTCAAAACTGGGCTCCTGATAGTAGAAGTGTGACTTCGAGATAAACCAAGGTTTTCCTCTCGACTGATGCTTAACCAATACTCCTGAGCGTTAAAATGCTCATTGCTACGCAAACCTCCTTCAAAGTAAACATTAAATCCATATTCTTCAAGCTCATCAACATGATACAATCCCAATCTACGAGCAAACTCCAACAAAGTCAAATTGTGAGCACGTCCACCAAGTCTGAATTTGATTATCTTTTTGCTACGGTTGCTTTTCCCCATTTTGCATACAAATGGCGAACGTTCTTCTTCACCCAACAGTGGTATAAAATCTATGTTAAAATCAAGTAATTGGTCCCAATCATCCATGCTCTTTTCTTCTTCTTCAGTATATTTCAAAAATTAGATCGAACTCAGGATATATTGTGACAGTTCCAGCCCCTAAATCAGTAATTGCTTTGGTCAAATGTAGGAATGATCTTCCAAGAATTACTCCATGTTCAACATCATCTTCTTCTGGGTTGATAATGAACTTCACAAAATAGATTTCACCTCTTAGTGAAACAATGACCTCTTTTTAACCACTTTGTTTCCTCTTTTCACCTCATGTTCCAGGCATAATTAGACTGCATATTTGTTCGAGATCATGTTCTCCTCTACTCCAAGATTAATCTCCCCATCATAAGCTTCCAGCTCATTGACAAAACAAGGAGCCACGAATCTATCACTAACTTTCATTTCCTTCTTTTGTCCACTGTTAGCAGTGTCTCGAAATTCTAAAGAATTCTAGTCTCCAGATCCTTCAACCTTGTCACTCGAAATTTCAACAATGTTTTCTCCTAAGCAAATTTTTCCAAGACTCGAATTGGGATCCATAACTCTTATAGAATAAGACAACATTAAAACAACCATTACTGGGTTAGTTAAAACAAATAATAATAGCTTTTTATATTTACACATTATCAATAAACAAATAACATTTTTAAATTCAAGCAATTTTTGTTCAAAAACGAAGAAACAAGCATTTTGTTTGGTTTTAGCCAGGAAAGTGCGGCGCACTTTATAAAAAGTGCGGCGTACTTTCTAAGTTTTAAGACTTTTAAAATTTTTAATTTTAGTATTTTTATGTTACTTATTTTTATTATCTCCTAAATATCTGTTAAACATAGCAAATATCAAATTTTTAAGCACATTTATTATTATATAAAATTCTTTAATTCTTTTGAAGTTTTTATTTTGTTTTTATTTTGCATGAGATCAAAATCAAATACGCAACATTTAGCAAATAAGGAATATATGTAGGCATTTAAAATTTTAAACAAGCAAGCTATGAAATAGTTCTTTTTTATTTTTCTCATTTTAATGTACAAGATGCTATAATATAAGGTTTTGACTATTATGAACACAAGAAATAAATTCCACATTTTTCAAAAGGTCAATTTACAGTTTATGGGTTTTGAGGTTTTGGTTTTTGATGTTCTTTTTCTTTGAAAAACTGGTTCTGTTTGTAAAAGGGGCAAGAAGTGTGGCGTACTTGGTAAAAGTACGGCGTACTTTCTGTAATTGTAGAAAAACTGGCGCACAATGGTTATGTGCGGCGCATTTTCTGCAAAAAATTGGTTCAGTTTGCCAGAAAACTGTACGACTATTTTGAAAATTTTAGTTTGTAATATAATTATGACTAGTTCAAGAATGAAATCAATCCTTGGCAGCGGCGCCGAAAACTTTGATGTGTTATAAAAGCTTTAAATTTATAATTCTAGTTTTATCTGATTTCCAACTAACATACGAGTAAAGTATAAACCCCCGTTTATAGTATAGGTTTAGGGTAAGACCAGGTCGTTCCACGGGATTGGTTATTCTTATAAAGGGTCAATTATATTACGAAAGGGTTTATCTAATAGACTGTCACGATCTAAAGATAATGATTCAAGTTCAAGATATAAAATGATGTTTGCTTAGGGGATGAGACCAAATAAAGATAAATTTAGATGGATAATAGGTTCAAGAATTAAAGTATAATCAATTGAAGAAACGGTTTGTTTACTAAAATGATTGTCTATTTATTATAATCAAAAATCCTTTCGGCCTTTACTTTTTATTACAAAAATGCTTTAAGTTCGATTCATGTTTGGAAAATAGGAATATAGACTTTCTTAACCAAGTTCGTTAGACATGAGGTTAAGCATTAAACCTTTTTATCCTCGATTAATGATAATTTTATTAGCCAATCCTCACAAGGCTAATATCTAGTTGTCAAAGACAAACAACTTAGAAATCAAGCATATAGCCGGAGTCTTTCGATCTATATCCGAGCTAGTATGATGATCAAATGATGATTAAGAGATCCAAGTGTAAAAACATCAAGTTCATATTAATAATTTTCCAAATTCATTAGTTTATCCAAGTTAGATCCATAGTTTCCTCATAATACCCAAACAAAAATATTTAACTACTCCATATTCATAGAATCAAAACACATAATAAACATGATCAATTTAGAATTCATAATATAAAAGTAGAGAAACGTGTTTATACCAAATTCAATAGCAAATAGTTTACTGCTTACAAGAATCTTCCTTTGAACGGGTATTATAACAACTTGTAAATTCAACTATAATGACTATAACAACTCTTTAGCATAACTTCTGAGATCAAATAGTATCTTCCTTCGATTATAACCCGGAATGTGATGAAGAACAAGGTGATTCTTCAACAATTCCACTAGAACTTCTTCCTAACTATTCTTGATCTAAGATGAGATGAATTGATATTAAGAAGTGTTGAATTAGATGCTTTGAGCCCTGAATTTCATGGCTTATTTATAGGTGAGGAGTGATCATCAGTTGTGGGAAACATCAAGCTAAGGGTTGCATCAATAATGGCAATCATTACTATCTTTGAGTAACCGAAGTGCGCCGCACTTGGTGTATCATTAAATTACATTTATCCCGTAATGAAGTATGCCGCGCAATAAGAATTATGCGCCACACTTTAGCCTCGTTCATTAACTCTTCATTAGATTCTCTTCTTATAACGACCGTTAGTGCATTTAACAGAATTTCTTTGCACATTTAGTCCTTTTCTTCATTCTTGGTCCTGAAATGATTATTGCACAACAAACAACCAAACTTTGCAATATTTCATGCGTTAACATATATATTTCACGTATTTTCGAGGGATATTTTATGTATATTTAGAGTGTTATCAAACATTCATCTTCGGTTTAGGTAAATCCGCCCTATGGCATTATATTTAAAACATATTCCTCTTGTGAATTTCTTGCTTAAAAGTACAACATACATGTAACTAACCTTTAGTAAATCATAATTATTTACACAAAGAAACATTCACAAGATCTATTGAGGTAAATAACCTTAATTGGATTTCTTTTATAAAAGACATGCAAAGGTGCATTCTTTGAACACTCTCATTATAGAGCATTACACATTGTCACTCTGAAGCATACTCCTAGGTTCTAGATGACTCATTCTCTCTTATACCTACAACAACTTGCTTGCTCTCTCATTTAAACTTAGAATTCCACACATCTAGATTAGGATTATGCGAACTAAAATTAAATCATTGTTAGTTGAGTCATGTTAGGCGCTCTATGAAAAGATAATACAAATTTTATCTTTGCTACACTTCATTAGGCAAATATAGGAATTCTATTTTGTCTAACATGAGAATGACTACTAGAGAATCTATTGCACTAGAAATTCAATTTGACCTAACGGTTGAATTGCTTCCAAGAGTAAAGTTGGGTTCGTGGTATAACCTGTAAAAATGGTTGTGTTTAGCCTGAATTGAGCACCTCTAGTGATAGTCTCATATTCATTCTCTAATTTGACTAAATGACTCCTCTTAAAAATGCCTAATGATAGTCTACATTGATGGACTTTGTATCTCATTAGAAGTGCACACTAAGCAAGTAGAAATTAGGTTTCTCCTTAGTCAATCTTGACTACTTGCATCTCATATATATGATTTGAAGTTTCAAGATGATAACGTGCTCCCATGTAATGCAATTATATGCTTTCATGTTTATCTTAATGCTCAACGTTTATTTACTTAACTATTGAATGCATGTCTGTTGTAAAAGCGTTTGCCTTTTACTATCAATTTAGATAAAATATTTCTTAGTTTATCTATATAACACATGCTCCTAATTGCTAAATGCTAACATGTTTTACATGATGATTGCATTTAAAATTATCACGTTTTGTATGCGTCATTTTACATGGACTTTGTATCTCATTAGGAGTTCATACTAAGCACGTAGAAATTAGGTTTTTCCTTAGTCAATCTAGACTACTTGCATCTCACAAATGTGCTTTGAAGTTTCAAGATGATAACTTGCTCCCATGTAATGCAATTATATGCCTTCATGTTTATCTTGATGCTCAACGCCTATTTGCTTAGCTATTGAATGCATGTCTATTGTAAATGCGTTTGTCTTTTTCTAGCAATTTAGATAAAATATTTCTTAGTTTATCTAAATTATGCTTCTAAATGCTAAATGCTAACATGTTTCACATGTTGATTACATTTAAAATTATCATGTTTTGTATGCGTCATTTTATATGACTTACGTGTTAATTATGCACCTACGCTATGTTAGCTTAATGTATGACAATTAACGTTTAAATGTCATATAGTCTTACACATTAATCTCATTGATTATTGTGTCGATGCTTGCTTAGATAAACTTGCATGCCTATATCTATATGTCTTACGCATCTAGGTATATATTTTCTCCTAATAGAATATCTTTCTTCGCGTCCGTGTCATAAATCTAAAAAGTCAAAAGAGTCTAAAATGGTCTTATATCTCCGAGAGTCTTCACTCACACACTCCTCTGATCATCATCTCGCTTTCTTCCAAATAAGCCACTCTTTCGTCAAGAAACGGTTAGATACAAATCTAACACTCCTCCAAGTAGGTTTGACAACTTAAATATTTCATCCGAAATATTCAAGTATCTTTAACTTGTGGTCGCAAACGTTAAAGGTCATATCCGAAAATCCCTATTCAGCCTTTTAACAATATAAGTTAAAACGCTATTCTTTCTCTTCAACGAACACATTCTTTCTCTTTGACGAAACATTCTTTCTCTTCGATGAAACATTTTTTCTCAACGACGAAAACATTCTTTCTCTTTGACGAAACATTCTTTCTCTTCGACGAAAACATTCTTTCTCTTCGACGAAAACACTCTTTGTATTTCAATCACACCTCTTCCTTCTCACTCAACCACACCTCTTCAACCATAGAGATGGCTAATCTCTTTCCTCTACTATTTCTGCTACCACCTTTAAGACAACCTTATACCTCGCCGTGTGATTGTTCTATGAAGATTCGCAATGCTCGAGAAGAGCTACATAACTTGGTGAGTGTATTTTATCGTACGCTAACCACCATCCATCTTGACATTGTCAAGCTCGCCTTCTCCATCTTCATTTGTTTTCTTCTTTATTTACTTCTTTCTTTCGTGAACGAAATACACCAAAGATACGTCACCGTTTCCTTCAAGACAATGTCCAAAAGGAAACATCTCCATCAAAAAGGTTGCGTCTGAAGATAACATCGCCGACATTCTTTCGTTACCCCTTAAGCACGAATCGTTAAATTATCTTCGTCTAGGTCTAGGAATGATAGAACACATTCCGTAAATTCTTCTTTTCTTTTCTACTAGTCTCGATTCTACTCTATTTTCTATTCCATGAGTCGTGACAACTTAATTACTTCATCCGAAGTACTTTAAGTATTTTTAATTAGCAAAATTAAAATTAAAATGTCACTCCCTTCACAAAATTCATCAAAAATCAAGCCCTCTCCTGTTGGCGGCCTGGCGGCCCCCAAACCTATTCTGGCGGCCCCCAGATATGTCTGGGACCACCGACATTAGGCTTGTATTACCGCTCATTCTTTTCTAAATTGATGACCAAACGCCCCCCCTTCTGCTGCTACGAGATGACGTCTTTTCTCACCTTAAATGGTTTTTTTCATTTCTAATAAGTCTTCTCACCTCTAACGTTTCTTCTCTCTTCTAATAGTCTTGTTACTATTAAAATTCCTCCTATATCTCGTGACAACTTAATTATTTCATCCGAAATATTTAAGTAATTTACAAAATGCAAATGTCACTCCTTCCCAAAACTCTCCACTTTCTAGAAAGTGAAGACCATAAAGAAGATATTCAATCTTCAAGTGTTATTGAGTCACCCCATTGTTGAGTCTCTCATTATTCTTCCACCATGAAAGAACCACCTCCTTATTTCAAATATCCACCTTTGTTCCTCAACATTGACAACCAACAAAACACCAAACAAACCTTTGAATTCCGAATCTTCCATCTTTGTCTCGATAGGTGATATGTGTGAAAACACATATCCATTTTATATCAAAATAAACCCAATAAAGACCAAAAACATAATAAAAATGACAAAGATATGCTTGTTTTTGTGTTTTGTATGTGCAGGTACGGATAAAGCAAAAACCACAAGAAAAACGGTTAAAACCGGGTAAACACGAACACAAGAACGGAAGAGCGCACAAAAAGCCGAAAGGAAGCTATCAAAGTCAAACTATGGTCAACTTGGTCAACCAAAGTCAACATCACAATCAGTTTTTTTGGTTTTTTAATTTTTATATGATATGTACTAATAAAAAGAAAAGAAAAATATTTTTGTGTTTTTTAATATGATATATTAACAATAAGACAAGTTCAGATCAAAGTCGGATAACAATCGTAGCAAATGCCTCCCCGGCAGCGGCGCCAAAAATTGATTCGTGTGATAGTATACACTTATATAGCAACCCTAATACAGATCCTAACCGAATGCCCTTGACCAAGGCAAAAGGTCAAATTCCACAAAAGGATAAAATACACAAGATAGAATCAATGATAAAAAGATTCCGGAAGAGATATTCCCGGGTCGTATGTCCCAACGAGGCTGCAATTGAAAGTAATCCTGGTTTGATGAGAAATTGAATGATGGAGAATATTTAGATATGATGGAAACACTGATATAATTACAACTAAAATTAATTAAATAAAACCTAATTTAATCTACGGGAAACAGATATAGGAAATGGGGATCTTAAAAACTACGGGAAACAAAATTAGTTATAGGGAAATCCTAAAATTAAATCTATACTAAAATACGGGGAACAGAATCAGGTATCGGGAAACCTAAATACTAAAAATTAAGAAAATAAATGCTAAATTAAATTAAAAATCAAAATTAAATTCTAATTAACTTAATTTGAAAAATAAAGAAAACTAGAACTAAAACGGAGGTCGTTTGAATGTAAAACGAAAAGAAACGGTAAAACGCACCCGGTAAAACGGGTCTAAGACTAAATTTTATAAAAAATTAAACCTATACTAAATGTTATATTTTTCCTAGACACTAAATGACAAAAGAAAATTTTATAAAAAAGAAAAATATTTTTTTTATTAATTTTCTGATTTTTTATGAATTTTTAAAGATTTATAACTAATTAAAACTAAGAAAATAGAAAAAGACAAAAAATAAAAGTTATAAAAATTCTGAAAAAATAAAACTAAATAAAGAAAAAGTTAACAATTCTAAAAATATAAAAATGCCCAAAAGTTACTGTTTAAAATTTGGCTATTTGGATAAAAGGCTTATGGAAGGGAAGCTAACAATGGAAGAGCTTCCAAGGACTTATACTGGCTTATCAATGATAAGCCAGAGCTGTTGATAAGCTCTTTGAGCATTTTTTTTTTTTTGCTTTTTTGTTTAGCTAAAGCACACTGTAAGTTCTCATTTATTTCCTTTGTCTTTAAATTTCTAGCTTATTTTGCTTAAGTTACTTATCTAGTTGCTTATTAGTAGCTTATATGTGCTTATCTATATGTTTTTATGTTTGTTAAGTAGCTTTCATTATCTGTTTTTGATTTTTTATAGATTAGATATTAGATTTCTCATTTTGCTCTTTAAATCTGTCATAAAATCAATAAAACACCAAAAAAAAAAATTTAGCCATAACTTTTAAATCTTAGTACTAATATAGCTTAATTGATAGTTAAAACAAGTTTATTAAGTCTAATATAAGCTAGTTGTCATCTGGTCTTTAAGTTTGTTTTATTAAGTTTCTTAATTACTAGCTTAAATAAATGTTCATAAGTCTTAAGGAGTGTTTGGATTAATGCAGTTTGACCTCTTAAAGTCAAACTAAATTGTGCAATTTAATTTGGTTAGATTGATCTTCACATTTGACACACAAGTTTTTGAAGCAGGTTTGTAGGATAGTTTAAGCTAAACACACACACACACACACAGGCTTAACTCATTTTCCTGCACCCGGGGCATTTTATCCCTTTTCATTTGGCTTGTTAAAACTGATCCAAGCCTAGTGAGCTTGGATCTTTGTTTTAAGTTGAGTTTAGACACCCTCAATAAGAGTGGTGTAGTGCAGGGTTGTCCTTAAAGACACCTGCATTTGTAGTTTTTTGGCCCATTTTTGTCAATTGGCATCATTAGTAGTAACTTTTCTGTTACTACTTAACTACAGCTTACCCTTTTTATTTTTGAACTTAAGCTAGCTTAATTAGGTTTTAGGTTTTAAAATTGAATAAGCTTTTAGTTTAGATATATGATAAGATAGTTTAAAACTTGTTTTCAATTTCTAGCATATTACTTAGGATTAATTTAGCCTTAAAAGTTCATCAAAAATCTCAAAAAGCCAAAAACAGTAGTAACTAAGTCTTAGCTTTTAAATTTTGATTTCTAGCTTAATAAGTTTTTTTTTATTATTTGGATTAATATTTATACAGTAGGTGTTGCTAAGTTTTCAAAAGCTCAAATCCCTGTATTGCATATGTGCAAATAGCTTATATCTAGGTTTTGAGCCTATCTTGTTAGTTTATGAGTTTACCTCTTAGATCATAGGATTTAGATAGCTTATAGAGTTTCCAGTTAAATTAGCTTATTGAATTTATCTCATACACATCTTAAGCTTTCTAGAGCATCTTTTAGATTTTAATTTGAGCTTATTTTGAGTAGTGTGCAAGCCTTGAAAAATGAAAATTAAGCTTTATAGGCTTATAAAAGCTCAACTTTCTGAAACACAAGCCTCTTCCATAAGCCCTTTAAAAGAGTTTAATTTTGAGTTGCAGCTAGTAGTCACTTTATTAAAGTTGTTTAAAAAGTTGTCCTCTACAACTTTTGTTCTTTAAGTTTTTTATAAAAACCAAAAAAATTGGAAATGGAAGTCGGGGGTGAGCAAGACTCGAACCCCCGACCTCAACACCTCAACCTTTTATAAACACACACACCACCCCTTACCGTTGTGCCCTTGGGTCTTTTTCATAAGACTCTTGCACAACTTAAACTTTATACACATTTTGGCCTAATAAGCATATTAATCTGTTTAAGCTTATTTCGCAGCTTATTTGATAAGCTGTGAGCTCGGGCTTATTTTTCCTAGAATTTAAGTTGTGTAAGCTATTTTCTGTCATTTTTCTAGAATTTTTAGAGTTCGTTTAGTATTTTTAAACTTTTATTTTTATTAAAAACTTTAAAAAATCATAAAAAATAGAAAAATAATCAAAAAAATAAAAATCTTTTTTAGCAAATTTTCTTTTATCATTTAGAACGTAGGAAAATTAGTTTGACTCTTGTAGGTTTATTTTTGAGCATTTTAGCTTTTAGGGCTCGGTTTTCGATTCCCGTTATTCGTTTTTGTGATTTCTTTCAAATTTTATCGTTAAGTTTTCAAATTTTGCAAATCCCTTTATTTTTACTCATAGAATTAGATTTTTAATTCAAATTCTAGGTTAAGGTGCTAATTAGGGTTATTTTGTCATTTCCGTTTTTCGTCCGCGTGTTTAGTTATTTTACTTGCATTTAATTGTTTTAATTGTTTTTAGTCATAGAAAATCAATCAAAAAGTTGAAAATCATTCATAACATTGTCCAAACTGAATCGAGGGTATCAATTCACATTTCTTTGGGATACGACCCGGTAATCACTTACCGGTTAATATACGTATTATATTATATATATTTTGAAGAATTTCCTTTTTACCTTTGTCCTCAAGGGTAAATTGGTAATTTTCCATAGTATTATATATTATATATTTTACGCGTAATCAATAGGATCACATGCACATCAATTGTTAGTGCATACGATATATCAATCATTTATGACAATCTCTTGTCAACACCTTACTTCTTTAGTCTCACTCATCCTTCCCTACTTTTTGGCTCTATGGAATCATTTTTATTCTCATCCAAGAGCATATCGTCTCCATCCTCTTCTTATCTTTCTTTTTATCCTTTTAAAGTTTATATCTTGGCATATCTCACCAAGATATTAAGTGACATTCGTCTACCTTTAAAAAGTCATTCTCACAATATTTTTGTGTCAATTAATAAATGAGTCCCATTCTCGTTTATTAAAATTCGGTCGAACCTTAGTCCTTAAACATATGTCTCGAGTCTTTTTATTTTATAAGTTAGGTCGTTGATATTAAAATAATGATTGCATGTGTCTAGTTTCTAACTCTCTTTCAAAATGCTATACTTTAGAATACTAACACCTAAAAGTGCATGTTTAGTTCCCCGCTAATGTCTTGCTATATATATATATATATAAATGTGCATTTGTCTACTAACTTTGTTTTATAGCACACATTAATATCTTGATTCCTTGGTTCCCCAAATAAGGGGGAGCATACACCGATAGGGGCCACTTAGAAGCGTCCTACTCATTTAAATTACATTCATCGAACGTCTTGAGTATCGATGGTAATTTATTTGATCCATGGATCCGTTAGAGTCATTATGCAAGGAATGTAATTATCATGGGGTGCAATGAGCAAGGGGGCTCGAAGATATGTGAGTAAATAATAGGGAGTTGGTTAAACCTTGATGATAGAAGACTTCACTAGGATGATGCAAGCTCACCTTTATAGGAAGATAGGATCGAGGATTGTAAAATATGAAGAAGGGCTCATTCATACTCTAAATACTTCACCTCATTCACTTTAAAATCACCCTCAACCTTAAGGTCCTCTTCTCATACCTTTAACTCGTAACTTGAAGTACCTACTTTCTTTTCATGCCTTCTCATTTCTCATAACCTCGTCTAAATTATCCAAAAAACACAAAACCACGTCAACCTTAGTTCTTATGTTTTCTTCTCATTCCTCCAACCAATATACTTGTACCACCTACCTTTTCCTCATTCTTTCAACCTATTCACTCACAGTACCTACCTTCTTCTCATCTCTCATGATTTTTTTCTAAACCATCCAAGAAACACACAATCACCTTCACCTTTATTTCTCATATCTTCTCCTCATACCTCAAACCTATATACTCAGAGCACCTACATTCTTCTCATTCCTCCAACGTAAATACTCGGAGCACGTACCCTGTTAGGAATAAGAAAAGTTTTTATTATTAAACTGAATTGGTCTTTGTATAGTTTATAGTTTTATTAGTAATGATAATGTAATAAAGTCTATCTTGGTCAAAGTTAAGTAAAGTTGACCAAGGTTTGACTAAAGTTAGGAAAATAGAATATGATTAGTCATAAGTATAAATACCCATCTAGGAGCGGTATTTATACTTATATTTTGTAATTCACTTCTCCTTCCCATTTCTATTTTCCCTTTTGAAATGAAAACTTTAAAAATGATGAAAAATACTATCTAGCTCCTCTTATCTATTCTTTCACTTTTGTATGATATCTACTATGCAAACATAACATATAACAAGTGGTATCTATCGCCGGGAGAGACCTGGTATATGTTTCGTGAATCAAATCGAAGAGCTTAATACTCACCCCCCGCGACGCAGGTCTAGATTTTTCGAATCAAGAAGCTTTCCGTATCAACGAAAAGCCAAGTGTAAAAAGGTATTGCGTAAGACAACGCTACGTGATTAGATTTATGATTTGATGTGTTTTTAATCTTAAAACGTAGAATTATAGCTTTCGTAATCATCAAATTATAGGTTTAATATATACTTTACGAAAAATACGTGTTTAAGATTGAGTTTGATCGAAAACTATGGATTTGATCGCTTTCGTAAGCCAGGAATAGGTTTCGATAACTGTTTTTAGACGGGAAAATAACTTTCGTATTTTAGTTTTGAGCTTTCGTATCATAGATAAGGTTTTGTAACTGCCATACGTAAGTGATTTCTTAGCTTTCGTAACATAGTTAAGCTTTCATAGCACTAAAAGTAGCTTTCATAACATAGAACTTTATCAATTTGAAAAGATAACATTGATATTATCACTCTAAAATGCTTAAAATCAGATTGATAGGTTTTTAGTAGGTTTCATAGCTAAGAATTTACGAAAGTAAGAGATTTCTTAGATTTTACAAAAGTAGAGGCAATTTGGAATTTACAAAAGGAGGTTTCGTAAATTGGAGCTTTCGGTAACTGTTTGGTTTCATGGACTGTGAGAGCTTTCGTATATCTGTAGTTTTGTAAACAAGAGGTTTCATATCAAAAGATTGGTTTTGGTTTTGTACTTCAAGCTTTCGTATCACAAGTTTCATATGTGAGGTTTCGTAACAGTTTACTATCTGAAGGTTTCGTAACAGAGGTTTCGTATTACAGTTTGAAACAGTTTCATACCTTTGAGGTTTCGTAAGACTTGGTTTCATAAACAAGAGGTTTCGTAACATAGTTTTTCTAATTGATGGTTTCGTAATTTAGTTTTCATATTGGAAGGTTTCGTATCTCATTGGAAGATGTTTCGTAACACAGACTTGGGTTTTCGTAAACTGTTTCAGAGGTTTCGTAACACAGTCATTGGGATTCGTAACACTGTTTCATAGGTTTGGTATCTCATAAATTGGGTTTCGTAACACAGTTTAAGAGGTTTCGTATCTTCTAATCTTGGAAAATTGAGCTTTCGTATAAAAGCTTAAGTGTTACTTAGACTTTCATAACAAATTAAGGTTTACTTTCTTCAAGGTTACTTCATTCAAAAGTGTTGTAATACAAGACAAGGTTGTCATTGCTCGTTAACTTCACGATTACAAGACTTTATCTCTAAAACGATCTAAGTTTGCATTGTAATCATTTGATACAACATGTCTACTTCAAATCAACAAACTCTAGCTGACTCAGGAGCTAATGAAAGACCTCCAATGCTTAAGAAAGGGAATTATATTCCATGGGAAAGTAGGTTCAGAAGGTTTCTAGATAATAAGCTTGAAAATGGGGAGCGGATGTGGAACTCAATTGAGAAAGGACCTTATAAGAGGCCAATGATTCCTAATCCAGACAATCCTCAGGAAGAGATACTTAAACCATTGTCCAAAATGAGTGAGGGTAATAAGAAACAATACATTGCTGATGTGAAAGTCATGAATTATCTTTTTCAAGCAATATCAAATGATATATACAATTCAGTGGATGCATGTAAAAATGCTAAGGATATGTGGGAACAAATTAAAAGGTTGATGTCTGGTTCTGATGTTACTAGTCATGTGAGACACTCACGTCTTATGGATGAGTTTGACAAGTTTGAAACAAAGGAAGAGGAATTGCTAGAATCTATATATGAAAGATTGACAACGCTTATGAATATTATGGATCGTAATAATGTTTGTCTGATTCCAGTGTCAATCAACACTAAATTTCTCAATTGCTTGCAACCCGAGTGGAGCAAATATATTACCATGGTTCATCATAATCAAACTGGAGATGCAGTTTCATATGATGTGTTGTATGATTCCTTAATACAATTCGAACAACATGTTCTAGCATCCAAAGCAAAGAAAGCAGCCAAGAATCATGATCCATTAGCCCTTCTTGCTCATTAAAATGCGTCTTCATCACAATCTCATACAAATTCTTCTTATTCACCACAACCATACTATGTCACACATCCTTCATCAGTTGTTGACTATGAAGATGAATATCAAGGGGGGTTACAAGGGGATTATCAAGAAGACAAGCTTACAACTGCCATGATGTTATTAGCTCGATCAATCACTCAGAAGTTCTCCACACCTACCAATAATCGTCTTCGTACTTCATCAAACACAAGAAATCAAGATGTGATTCAGGATGGTAGAGTTAACATACAAACCAAGAATGCAGGTTATGGTGGAAATGGTAACAGGAATGCAGGGAGACAAAACAGGAATCAAGCACTTAATGCATGAAATAGGAATGATGAAAGCAATCAGATTGTTCAGCGTGTTCCACGAACTGAGTCAATTCTAGAAAAGGCAAATGTTTAGTGTTAAAACTGCAATGAAAAAGGCCACTATGCCTATGATTGTCAGAAACCAAGAGTTCGTGATGTAAAGTATTTCTGAGAACAAATGTTTCTAGCTATGAAAGATGAAGCCGGAAGCAACCTCAAGGACGAAGAAAATGATTTCATGCTCGACAATTCGTATGAAGAAGAAACATTAGAAGAGTTAACTGCTGCAGTCATGATGATGGCTCGAATACAAACAGCTGATGGTAATGCTGAGACTGTGCCATCCTATGATGCAAAGACTGTTAGTGAGGTAAATGCTTCACCCAAGGTTCATGAACAAGTGAGTCATGTGAAACGTAAAACTATTATTCACACATCTGATGATGATCAAATTGATTCTAATATCATATTTTATAATCCTTATGTGGAAAATTATGGTGGCACATCTGAACATGATTCAAATGCTCATGACAAATATCACGAAATTCAAATGCTGGCTTATAATTTTCAAAGAGAAGCTGAAAATAAAAAAACGATTAATAGTGAGCTTAAAAGGCAAAAAGAGTTGCTACAAAAGGAGCTTGAGACGTGTAAGGATCGGGTCAAAACATTTGAGTCAAAAACAATTCAATGTTCAAAATATAAAAAAACATGTGAAGAGTTAGAACGTGAATTACGGGCTGACAAGGACACCATTGAGAGAACTTTGAAAGAAAAAGATAAAATTCAAAGTGATTTTTCAAAATTGAAAATGAAAATCTAATAATTCAACATGAAACTCATTAGCAAAAAAGGCTTTCAAGTATCGAGAAGATCGATATCTTGATGATATTGTTGATCTCGAAGAGAAACTGAGTTCTCGTGATCAAATTGTTTATAAAATGGGTCAATCAATTCAAACAATTCACATGCTTGGAAAACAACCAAATAAAGTTTATGATCCTTTTCTAAAAGCTGGGTTGGGTTACAAAAATCCCGAACGTCTCAAGAAAGCCATTGCAGCACAACCAAAAATGTATCATGGTGAAATGCTTCATAGTGTTAATTTAAAAATTGATTCACCTGATTCAGAGGAAACTTTAGATAACGCGAAATAAAGTCGATTGAAAATGAGAAACAAAATGGTTCAACTTAACTAAGAAAATTTAAATGCTCTTTATGAAACATTTATTCCTCAACAAGAACCTTTTGTTAAACAAACATATTTTTCAATTCCTTTTACTTCTAATAATGGTTTGGAGTCAAAAGAAATTACATAGGATTTACCAATTCCAAAAATGCTAAAAGAGAGTAAATTGTTAAGATATTTGACAAAATGGGTTTAGCAATTAACGATTACGAAAATGAATTAATGTCACCCTTTTAGAAGATAGACAAAGGAGATGGATGTCTGACAATCAAAATTCTTTAAGAGAGTTATATAAAATCGATGTAATTCCGATGTCCAACTCTTTGTCAAAGATTTTGAAAGAACTTCAACAAGAACTCATTGAGGAAGTACAGGAAATGTTAAATATTTTTGAATCAATGGAACAGAAATTTAAAGAGAAATCTCCAAAAGAACAAATTCTTCAAAATGAGATCGATCGACTTTTGGAAGTATCCTTGACAAGTGAAATTCGAGATTGTATGTTGATTTCTGTTGAAAAACAGAAAAATAAGATGTTAAGAAATGAACTTGAGAAAAGTTCAAATGACTCGAAAGATATCTAAGCTAATTTACTCAAAAGAATCAAAATTCTTGAATATGATTTTAAGCGATCACAGGCTCAAAGTATTGATTTTAAACTCAAACTACAACATAAAAAAGAAAAAATGGCTTGCGATGTCTCTTGGAATTCAAGATTGTCAACATTGAATAATGAGAATGTGTTGCTAAAAACTCAAGCGGATTTTGTTGTTAAAGAAAGAGAAAATATCAAACTTGAATAACAAAAGCTTTTCAATTCAATAAAAGCAACACGAACTCAACATCAAAAAGAGCTTGATGAGTTGATTGAACATGTTAATCAAAAGACATATGCTTATGCTGATGTGCGGGCTCAGAATCAATATCTTTTGATAACAATATCTGAACTCGAGAATAAGCTTAAAGCTATTAACAAGGGGAAGAATGTGAACACTAAGTTTGACAAATCTGAGACCTCAGGTTTACTTTTTTGTGTAACACCATTGCCTAAAAACATAGTAGTTAAGACTAAGAAAGTGTCAAATACTAAAGTCAATGCAGATAGGTCAAAACCAGTCACTTCACATCCTACACCTAAAAACGAGCAAAGTCAAATACAAAATGAGAATGTAATTGCAAGAGGAATGTATAGAATCACAAAAACAAAGACACAAACGCCGGATTCTAAAACTAACATGACTGTTTCTAATTCCACAAGTGTAGAAAGTTCTAATAGTGTTAGAAGACCAATGTCTAAGGACACTAAATCAAAGGATAGAGTCTTGAAGAACACTAATGATAAAAGTCCATCTACACATGTTTGGAAGATGTCAAGTAGTGTAAGTATAGATTATAATAAGCGTGAAACAATGCATTCAAATGTATGTCAATCAAATGCAAGTGTATTAAATACCAAGATTGAAGAACACTAATGATAAAAGTCCATCTACACATGTTTGGAAGATGTCAAGTAGTGTAAGTATAGATTATAATAAGCGTGAAACAATGCATTCAAATGTATGTCAATCAAATGCAAGTGTATTAAATACCAAGATTGTAAATGTTGTTAATAACGGTTCGAATATTCTTTGTGTTTCTTGTGGTAAAGATGCGTTTTTGATTTCTCATGAAAAATGTTTTGCTAAAATCCCAACAACAACAAATAAGGTCTCTAGTGCGTTACCACTATCTCTTGATTCTAGTCAAAGTAGGACACTTAGCAATTACATGAAAAACAAAATTGCAACTAGTAAAAAGTGACAGAAGTGGTTTGAATACCAACAATGTTTTAATTGGACACCCAAAATCAAAACTGCTCAATCACAATCTAGTGAAACAAAGAGTAGTACCCGTGTTCAATCTAAATCTAACATAATGGTTACCACTCAGAAATGGGTAGCCAAACTGTCCACTCTTCCATATGCATTTATTTCATGTGATGCAGGTGATCTAGCTCATCCTTTGGATTGTTGATAGCGGATGCTCGAAGCATATGACTGGCAATCTTTAATTTATAAGAAATTTCATTGAGAAATTCATAGGAACAACCCGCTTTGAGAATGATCATTTTGCTGCAATCACTGGATATGGAGATTATGTTCAAGGCAATCTCACAATATGTCATGTATACTACGTTGAAGGCCTTTGTTACAATCTGTTGATCCCACTTTAATAGATCTTGAATTCCTTAGCTTGTGTAAGGTTTAGTTATGCAAGATAAATCCTACAGAACTATGGTAGAAACTTTATACAATATATCAAAGATTATGCGGAATCTAATCTTTGATCAATAAGAAGAATATGCAATAGAACAATAATTCTAATGAACACACAGATTAACAAACAAAGCTTCAATATATTAATACGAATACTCTAACTTGTATTAAGGTTACAAAACCTTGAAGCTACGAATTATAGATGACAATGTATATTGACTGACATCTAACTTTATGCCCTAGGACCTCTTTTTATACACCAAGAAGTCCTAATAGGCTTACAATAGTTTCCTAGCTAATCATAATCTTTTACTTAAACATACATATCTTGTAAGCAGTACTAACTAGCAACATTAACATGATTTACTCTAGCAGTACTAACTTCAACTAACAACATTAACTTCTTTACTAGCAGTCTTAACTTCTAGCAGTCTTAACTCTGAGCAGTCTTAATATTCATCTGTAACACCCCCAAAAATGTGTCGCGGCGGAAATATGTCCGGGGGCGTTACTTCATAATACAACAACACAAGATACAAGAGAACGACCTCTAAATGTCATTTGAAAAGTGATCTCGTTGATTTTTTTGAAATTGATATAACATTTGTCCCGTAATTGCATCACAATGAAAAGCTTGAAAGCAATACAACGAGATTTGATCATTTGAATATAAGTAGAAGTCCATGAATAAATCTTGTCAAATTTAAACTACAATGCACATCAAGTAAGCCACGCATCTAATTCACCTGAGAAAAAAACATGCTTAAAAGTGTCAACATAAAGTTGGTGAGTTCATAGATTTTTATAAATATGAATGTAAGTTCAAATGAATGTATTTGCCTAATGTATCATCACAATACCATGTAAAATTTTTAGTGACTACTGTCTCACTACAATATCATAAAATGTTTAAGCAAAAATATTGGATCAAAGATTTGTAAAGTATTGCTGACTATTCCAACCCTTAAATAGTAAAAAAAAATGTATGTGCTTGTGTTTAAATCCAAAATTTAAAATGTATGCATGACCATTGTATCCAATACAATAGTCACCATATGTGATTACGATTACACACCCAAGTGCATGAAACTGCGCTTTGACTTGTATGTATGCCAATCTTTTCAGGCACTGTAAATGTATCCCAATGAATGCCAATCCATTTCAGACAATCAAAGTAAATGTTCATGTAAATGTAGTTCAATGTAACGACATGGTATAACGTTCGTTTCCAGTAATAGCTAGTCACCCGAACGGGGATGTCAACCCCAATAGATCTATCTTATAACATTCGCGCTTACCCTCCGAGTAATTAACAGTTCATGCAAGTTAAGCTAATCCATAATCATTATAATGAAAACAAAGTTGTAGTATCCGTACGTGAAAACTAGTGATGTATCTCATTGCAAGATATGTAAATGAGTATGCAAACAATTTTGTATATGAGTATGTAACCAAGTTACGAAATCAAGTATACAGTCAAGTATGTAAAAGAGATTGTAAATGAATGTGTAAACAAGTTATAACGAGCATGTATTCTCCCCCGAGATTTTTAAAGTAAATCTAAAACAAGTGAAAGAGAGGCTATAAACCCACCTTAAGCATAATGATATAGATATCGAGAATAAACGTCAAGAAGCAGAGAGAAAACCTAGAAGCAAAATAAGTCGCGTTTTAGGATTTATACATATAACGCGAATAAATGTAATTAAGTTTTTATAAAGTTCTAATATTGACTATAACATTTGAGATGTATATCTTATAAACATAATTACGTTAAAGACAAAATAGCTAGACTATAATTTCAGACTAGTTTTGATGACCATTAAATGGACAGGGGCCAAAAGTGTTATTTTTAAAATTCTAAAATAATCATTTGTAACTAACTTTATTAATCAAGGACTACATATGTAAATTTGAATGTAAATCCTATGAACGTCATGTACGAGTGTCTTTTCTTGCTTATTTTAATTCCGTTGGTTAATTTCTTTATCAAGTGGTAAAGGATCACATTACATTTCTATAAGAATAATACTGGTTGGAGACCTTTTATATTACAATGGGAGGAAACTTTTATATATATATTATAAATAGGTTACAGGGGCTAAAGTAGTAGCTTTATACATTTCATGGGATTTCTTGGGAGTATTTGAGATAATTAGGGGTAGATAGTGTAAAATCAAAAATGGTGCATGAATGCATCATTCGTCTTCCACACCCGATCTTTCTGCAGACCCGCAACCCGGACCAATTCTTGTTTTGTTTTCTTATAGCAAGCTAGGAGACCTCATTAAGTTCATGATTACTAGTTACATTACTTATCATGTAAATATATGATACTAACAATTTACTGATCCGTGTAAATAGTATGTGATTCATATGTAATATGGCTCGAGATTTACCTTTGGATGCTAGCCAAGATACGGAGTATGACTACCAACTAGGACACGAATAGTAAGATCGAATGTATTGTGACGGGAAACGAAAATGGGCATGAACATCTATACGAGCCATGAACACTATGGTGCAAAAGAAACCTGCTGGGGGCTCAAAATCTAAACATGAACTCCGAACTCGAAACTTCAGTGGGCACGAACCGATCGAACCAACCTGAGCAGCCCCGAAACTCGAACACGTACGGTCATAGACATCATTTAACCCACAAGCCACATGTATACGAACATATGAACCCAATAAGCTTTCAACAAGCTAACAAACAAAACCTTGAGAATTTATGTGTGCTCCTTTGTTTCAGCCGAGCCAAGAGAGAGGTAACAAGTTTTTGTGTGTTTTGTTTAAAGAGAGTCTTGCACCCTTTTAAGGCTAACAAAGTATGGCTTTTTCCAATTGTTTATAAATATAGGGACAAAGTAGGATTGGACCATTCTTATGGATGTTCTAGGCGTGGGATTATGGAAGCACAAAAGAAAGGATGGGACATTTGAGGGCTTTTACCTAAGGGTTACTAACTCATTTGTTTGACTTTTATGTAATAAGATAAAATATGCAAAACAACTTAGTGGGAAATTTTCTTGTTTATTGGGACGGTGAAGGAGTATATATTAGGGAGGGATGTTAAATTTTTGTATTGGATAATATTGTGGGTATATGTTGAAGTATAGAAAGGTGGTGGTGTTTCCATGCATGTATAAATGCGATTTATTGTGAAACGTAAACGTTTTACTTAACGTATAAAATTAAAAAGTGAAAAGTTATTAATTATCTTTGTAAAAATAATATAACACTTGTTTAACGTAAACTTTTATTTGTTTGATGTTCGCTTACGTTGAATGTTGATTTTTAGTTTACGCGATTTAACTAAACGTTGAAAATTAAAAGTGAATGCGTAAAAGCTTAAAATAAATAGTTGAATATTTATTAAAGTAAAATGATATGAAAATGGGGATTGTTACATTTATTAGCAGTCTTAACTTTGTACTAACAGTACTGACTACTTAGAATATTTTCTTTAAAGTTCTTTGAGCAGTACTAACTTGATCTTGAGCAGCAGTAACAAACAGCATTAAGATGACTTTAAATCCCAACAAAGCCAGAATTATTCAATGCTTAAGCCATTTGATAATCAGCATCTATCATTGCTTGCACATTATCCCATGAAACAATGTTGGCTTCTTCTTATCTTTGTCTTACAAGCCTATCTTCTTCCTCTAATTCAGCTTACATTTGAGCTTGAAGTCTTTGAGAAACTTCCTCATCATGCCTAATTTAATCTTTTCTCTTTGCTGGTTTCTTAGGCTCTTCCATGATACCTTTACCTTTATCTTTTATTGGTTGTTGTTGAGGTCTTGTTGTTGTTGTTGTAGATTCATTAGGCTCTCTGAAAACAATCCCTTTAGCTTTGGGTCTTGCACTTCTTATCTCTATTAGAGTCTGAGCCAGAGTCAAATCATCAGCAGTACTAACCTCAACACTAGCAGTAGTAACTGGATCAGCAGTACTAACTTCCTTTTCAGCCATATTAATCTCTTTTTCAGCCATATCCTGTCCTGCAAACACTTCTTCATCATCAAGAACACCTGTATCAAACATTAGATCATCACTATACCTCCCCTAAATTTCATCAACCAATGTAATCTCTGCATCTTTATCAATGTTATCAATTTTCCTCCCCTGTTTGGATGCATCCTCCTGATCACCCAAAATAGCTTCATCAGAGGAAACCATTCTTGCAGATCTACCAATCTTGTATAATCTTTTGAGCTTGTGAGTTCTTGACCCTCCTTTCTTCTCTAACTTCTTGACTCTCAGTTTCAAACTTGTAATCTCCTAAGCTTGAGCAGTCTTTGTGTTCTCCAGGCCAAGAACTCTTTGTTGCAATTTGGTACAAAATTCCATCACTTCCTTAAGTTTCATACTATCCTCATTACTTTGAGGTGTGTTAACTCCTGCGAGTAGTGAATCATTGGATGTTTTAGACACATTCTCAAACCAAGTTTGAGAAATTGTGTCCCCCATGGTGTCTTGGCGCCTGGGACCACTACTTGAACCAGTTCCCCAAGGATTAGATTCATTAAGTGTTGCCTTGGATCGGGTCTTATTGATGTTACCACTGACCTGCTCTGCTTCTAAGCTAGAAGAAGTAGTGGCAGCCCTTTCCAAACTGTCATCCCTCTCCTTGTAGACAGCCTCATCTGCTACAGGTTCTGTAGGACCACTGAATTGAGGTATCTCATTGTCCTTTCTCTTAGGCTTCCTAGGTTTTTGGGTCTTTTTAGGTTGAGATGTTGATGGAACAGTGATTGGTTGAGTAATAGATGGTTGATCAATAGTGGTTGTATGTTGGGAATCAGTGGGAATGGCTGAACCTTCACCCACTGCTGATTGATGTTATACCAGCATTGTTGCAAACAAGGGTGTTACTTTCCTTGAAAAATCTTTTCCTGTCCTTCTCATATTAGCAAATATCTTTTTAGTGTGAAAAGGTGTAACATATATTCTCTTATGAGATGTTGGCTTATTAGATTAATTGTCCAAAAACAGTTGTACAAATCTTAGATACATTAAAAATTTGTTAGAACCATCCAAGTTCTTCATCATACTATCAAAAAATCAATTTTAAGAAGTTAAACTTTTGGTTTGTAGCTAAGCAGATTATAGCAGATGCCATAACACTACTAAACTCATTCCAAGCAGTTGTCTTTGGACTGAGACATTGCAAGATAGTATGAATCAGAAATTTCCATTGAGGGGAGAAGAGAGATTTATAAAAAGTAAGTTTATCAGAAACTTTCTCATACCCCGTCAATGCAAGATTTTCAAAAATAGTAGTATTTGGAAAACAATCAATACCTTTTGCATCTGCTAATTAAAGGTCTCTCCTAAAAGATGTTTCAGTAATGACTATCTTCTTGCCATCTACTAAGGCATGAATCTGTGTTTCTTCATTGATGGTTTTAGCCTTAGCAGTAGACCAAAACTGCTCAATACATGAAACATATATAGTAGGATTAACAGTCAAAGCATACCTTATGAGGTGTGCATTCAGAAAATCTACTATCTCCTCAAACCCAACACTTTTAGTGGGTTTCTCCAAAAACGCGACCATGTTGTGAGTATCAGCAAATTTCAAAGCCGCCATAGATATTGGTTTTCGAAAGTGAATGATGAAATTAAGTTAGACTTTGTGATTTTGAGAGTATTTGAAAGAGCGAAATCGATTAGGTGAGTGAAAGAAACCCTCAATCGAAGTAACTATTGTATTTATGAAAACACCTTCAACAGCATTAACCCAACGGTAACCTGGCAGTATTAAGTTAGCCTAGCAGCACTAACTTTTTCCAGCAGTAGTAAGTTTATGCCTAGCAGCATTAACTTTGAGTCACCAGCATTAACTCTAATTCCATTCTAAACAGCTTTTCCATCATCAATGTAACTTTTTGGCGCACAAAAACTCTTTGTCTGTTTTTGATTTCTCTCAATTCTTTTTAGCTTACAATTCTCTATAATCAAGACTTTAAAGATTAAGCATTCCAATACTAGCAATCAGATATTGAAATCTACTTACATCAAATGCTTTTGTAAGCAAATCTGCAACATTCTTGTTAGTATGAATCTTGATCATTTGAATTAGCTTCTTTTCATTGGAATCTCTGATAAAGTGATGTCTAATCTCAATGTGTTTTGTTTTTGAATGAAAAACAGGGTTCTTAACTATGCATATAGTACTCTCATTATCAATATAGATCTTTGTATGCATAAAGTTATACCCATAATCAAGCAATTGATTTTGAATCCAAAGCACTTGGCCACAACAACTTGAAGCAGCTACATACTCAGCCTCTGTTATGGAATTAGCAACCACAGTCTGCTTCTTGCACTGCCATGAAATCAATCTACACCCAAGGAATTGACAACCTCCTGTTGTGGACTTCCTATCCAAGCTTGCTCCAGCATAATCACTATCAGTGTATGCTACCAAATCAAAAGGTGAATCTTTTGGATACCAAAGGCCTAATTTAGGTTGAACTTTTAAGTATCTAAAAATTATTTTCACAGCATGAAGATGTGACACTTTTAGGTTGATTTGGTATCTTGCACAGGCACACACTGCAAACATAATATCAGGTCTTGAAGAAGTAAGATACATCAATGAACCAATCATTGATCTATATAAATGAACATCCACTTCTTCACCATCTTCACGCTTGAGCAATGGCTTTTGAGTTTCCATAGGTGTGCTTGCTGTCTTGACATCAGTAAAACCAAATTTCTTCAAAATCTTAGTCACATACTTGTCTTGACTAATAAAAATCCCATCCTCCTTCTGCTTTACTTGCAGTCCTAAGAAGAATGTGAGTTCACCCATAGAACATATCTGAAACTTCTTATGCATCATCTTCTCAAACTCAGTACATAATGATTTCTTTGTAGAGCCAAAAATGATATCATCTACATACACTTGAACTAACAGAATACCACCTTTGTCCCTTCTGATAAACAAAGTCTTGTCAATTTTCCCTTTTTGAAACCCATTGTCCAACAGATATGTTGACAAGGTTTCATACCATGCTCTAGGAGCTTGATGCAGTCCATAAAGTGCCTTTTCTACTTTGTATACTCTGTCAGGGAAGTCTGGATCTTCAAATCCTGGTAGTTGACAAACATAGACTTCCTCTTCAATCTTACCATAAAGAAAAGCACTCTTGACATCCATCTGGTACACCACAAAGTCTTTAAATGAGGCATAGGCTAAAAATAGCCTAATTGCTTCAATTGCAACAGGGCAAAGACTTCATCATAGTTAATCCTTTCTTCTTGTATGTACCCTTAAGCAACCAATCTTGCTTTATTTTTAATCCCAATTTCTCTTTCATCCTTTTTATTCCTGAGACCTATTTAGTGCCTATGGCTCTTTTTCCATTAGGTAAATCTACCAAATTCCAAACTTCTTGTAATCTGAATTGTAGAAGCTCTTCCTGCATCCTTCAATGCTTGAATTACCTTTTTGGTTTCTTCTTATGATAAAAAACAAGCAAACAAGCAATTTTGAAGGTCTTTATGGTTTATTCTTTGTTTAAGAGTAGTACCAACAAACCCATATTCCTCCAAATTCTTTGTCATTCTTCTTGTTTGAGGTACTAAATTCAAGTCTCCAATAATTTGTTCAACTGGATAATTTTGTGTATTCTTGTAGTTGGAATAGGACTGACAGGCATAAATGCATCCAAATTGTTTATGTCAGCCTCTGCACCAACATCTTCATCATTATTTAAATAGACAATATCTTCCAAAGCAGGCATATTTGGATCATCTGGTAGTTCAATGCTTGTTTTTCCATCAATAGTATTAACTTCATTTGTGCCAGCAGCATTAATATTGTTAGTGCTATTGACATTATCATCTTTCTCTTATCATCTCTTTCACCCTTTTTACTTGGATCACCACCTTCTTTTCCTAGTTCTTCAGTAACCTTCTTTTCATCATCTCCTGAAGGTTTAAATCCAGCATCAGGAGAACTCTTTAAACTTTGAGAGAATGGTGGATCAACAGTCCATAATACTAGAAAAATGTAATCTTTGCCAGGTACTATCTCCATTCTAGCTTTACCTGCATCATCATATGCTTTTGTACCTGCATTACTATTAGATTGATTTCCTACAACAACTGGCTTATAATTCATTGACTTTGTTAGTGCATCAATATCAAAAAGCCAATTTGGTCCACTTCCTGCAATATTAGGTGTATTCTCACTAAACTGGATATGCAGGTTCTCTTTAACTATCCTAGTTCTATTGTTGAATAATCTAAATGCTTTACTATTGATTGAGTACCCAACAAAGAATTCTTCATCAGCCTTACCATCAAACTTGCCTAAGTGATCTATGGTATTGAGAATTATAACAAGATACCCAATTGGTTTCATAAAGCCTAGAGCTAGTTTTCTACCAAGAAAAAGTTCATAAGGGGTCTTGTTATGAGGCTTAGTTACTAATACCCTATTTTGCACATAGCAAGTAGTATTAACTACTTCAGCTCAAAAAGTAGTAGGTAGCTTAGAATCAGCTAGCATTGTCCTGGCAGCCTCGATTAGGGTTCTATTTTTCCTCTCAGCTACTCCATTTTGTTGAGGAGTTCTAGCTACACTAAATTCTCTCTTAATACCTTTTCTCTCATAAAGCTGATTCATCTCCTTATTCTTGAACTCAGTTCCATTGCCACACCTAATTACCTTAACCCTTTGATCTATTAGATTTTCTACTCCTGTTATAAAGGACTTAAGAATGCCACTAGTCTCATCCTTAGTAGCTAGAAATAAAACCTAACTGAACCTACTGTAATCATCTGTGACAACTAGGCAATACATCTTTTTCATTAAGCTTTTTATAAATGTTGGACCAAACAAATCCATGTGTAATATATGTAAAGGTTGGCTGATTGAACTTACTATTTTGGACTTACAAGAAGCTCTATGATGCTTTCCCTTTTGACAAGCAATACAGGTTTGATTATTTTCAAAAAGTTTTGAAGGTAAACCTCTTACAAGATTTCCCTTAACCAGTTTATTCATAGTTTTTAAATTTATGTGTCCAAGCCTTCTATGCCAAAGTTTAGATTCATCAGATGTGGCTTTTGCAAAGAGACAAGTTAGATCTCCTTTAGGAACAATATTCTTTAAATCAACAATATACATATTGTTTTTTTCTAGGAACTTTAAGTAAAACATGACTTTCATCAGTTAACTTAAAGTTTGGAGATAAAACAATACATTCAATGTCATTAAAGAGAACACTATTCTTTTTGTCACACATTTGTGAGACACTAAAGAGGTTAAACTTTAACTCTCTTACAAAATACACATTCTCAAAATCTAAATTACCAGCTTTAATGGTACCTTTGCCTGTGATTTTCCCTCCTTTGGGATTACCTCAAAAGGTAACATATCCTCCATCAATATCTTCAAAGTCAATAAGATAGAACATGTTCCCTGTCATGTGCCTTGAGCATCCACTGTCAATCACTCCTTTCTCCTTCAAATCTTGTTGTGGATTGCCCTGCACATAAGGTAAGAAAATCAGTCTCTTTTGGGGACCCAAGCCATCACTGACTTGGATCTGCCTTATGCATCAATATAATCATATCTTTTAAATATCATTGAAGCACTGTTGTGTTTGGAAACATGGTCTATAACTTTAGTCTTTGGTTTCTAAACCCAACAAGCTGAGGCCTTAACAGCATTAACATGATTTCCCTTGACAGTATTAAGTACTGCTTTTGGCCTAGCAGTATTAACCTTTTGATTGAAATTACTATTTTTAGTTGCTGTTTTGTTGTTAATGGACCTTCTAACAGTTGAATGTGCTTTATTAAAAACATTTTTCATTGGTCTTGCACTATTCACTGTTGTTCTAGGTTGAGCAGCATTAACTGGTCTAGCAGTAGTAAGTGATACTAGGCATGACTTCATTAATACTGCTTTTGGAACCATGTTCCTTTTAGGACTGAGGTGAGTCATTTTAGAAAAATTTTGGTGATTTACCCTTTGAGTATAGTTCCACACTGGTTTTACCATCTTTTTATTATTAAACTGTCTCTGATGATTATCACAATCATACTGCATGTGATCAAAACTTCCACACACATAGCAATCTTTGTTAAACATCTCAAAATTACTCCCTAATCTTTGAGACATCATGTAATTCCAGTTTCTTTGGTTTCCTCTAGGACTATGTGTGTTCAGCCTATTTTGATCACCTTGTTTAACAGTTATTTTCCTAGGAGATTTTACTTGCTCTTTAGATTTAACAAACTCTATTTTAGCAAAACTAGGTTTAACAGTTTTCTTCTCTATCTTAGGCTTTAACTCAGCTTCATCCTCACTATCTGATATCCAATCTTCAATAAGTGGGGGACTAAAGTTCTTTCTAACAACTTTAGGCTTGTCTGCACTAGCCTTAGCTTTACTAGTCTCAACTACAGGCTTCTTAACTGTAGGCTCACTAACTATAGGCTCACTCACAAACTCTTCTAGACCAGAGAATGACAAATCAGGTTTTAGAGGCATAAAGTTTCCTGTATAGGGAGGTGGAACAACATTATACCCTAAACCTGTTTTGCACTTATCAACTATCTGACAGTCTATTAGTTTGCTTAAGCTTTTAGATGAATTCTTAAAATTTTCTACTGTTAGCTGAATTTCATCTTTTTGTTTTTGAGCCAGTTCCAACTTCCTCCTAAGCTCTGTAATGGCTACCTCTCTTAAATGAATCTCACGTTATTTCTCCTACTTGAATTTCCTATTTTAAGCCATTAATTTTTTCTACATAAACAGACTTATTCTTTTTATAAAATTCAAGTTTTTCTTCCACTGATTCTAAACCTGTTTTATAGCCTAAAACCATTAAACTAGATTTCTCTAAATCTCTTAATAGTTGATCATTTTGAGATTTGAGTAATTTAACAGTTTCCATATAAGATTTTGAACAATTTGAATCATTGGATACCTCTGAGTCAGAACTTAAAGATGAGTAAGCCATGAGTGCATAATTAGGCCCTTTCTCTGCCTGATCACTCCAGTCATATCCACCAAGACCATCACATGACACCAAAGCTGTGGAAGTAGATGTTTCTATAGGCACACTCCTTCTTGAGCTTTCCTTGTTCTTATTGTCTTGATTTCTTAGAGCTCTGCACTCCCTAGCAAAATGTCTACTCTTATGGCAGTTGTAGCATTCCACTTTGGACTTATCAAAATAAATAGTCTCATTGCCATTAACAGTAAGCTTCCTTCCTGTATTCTTCAAAAACTTTCTAGCCCTCATAGTCAACATGGCCATTTTCCATCTCAAATCCATCTCTTCCATATCATCTGGATGAATTTGTTGCAAGTCCTCATGTGCAAGTTGAGGACTATTTGGTTGACTAGCAAAGAATGAACAAATAACAACATCACTTAAGTTATCAATATTTGTAGAGATGCCAGCATTAACTTAAGTGTTAGCAGTAGTAACTGATTGTTGTGTCCTCACGCAATGTTATATGCTCTAAAACCAAATACTCCAAAACCTCCCCAAACTAATCCTTTAAAAAGTAGCAAAGTATTTTGTAGAGAGAGTTAAGAAATCACAAGTTTTAAAACACCCCATTTTCCCATTTTTCAAAATTTTCCATTTTTTATGATTTTCATAATTTACAACTTACAACTTATTCATTTGTGACATAATGTATTGCTTTCATTATTCATTGACAACTTTTAGGATCACGGAACAAAAAACACAAAAAGTGTCCAAATGGATAAATTTATCGTCCCTGACTTTTCCACTAGCACCAAGCCAACTTAAAAACAACAAAGATATTTAAAATACAAGTTATGATGCTAACACTACTCATAAAGCTAATTGTGTATTACTTCTTCCTCCCTTATTTCTAATTTTGTATCTCAAGATTTTATTTAAGTCATATACCCGAAGGCTCTTTAAGACTTTATTTCGATACTTATTAATTCCAAAAATAAAGGGGAACGGTTAAGACGCAATAATTAGTTCATATACCTTTTCAAAAGATCAAATGTCATCAATAATGAAGTCCACATCGAGGCAACCAAAATTTGGTTTTTATTAGGCTACTTAGGTTCTATTCATGTCATATACCCTAAGGCTCTTTAAGACATAAATGGACCAATCCTATTTGCACCATATACCCTAAGGCTCTTTAAGGTACAAACAAGATAAAAATTATGCAACAATATCCATCCCATATACCCTTAGGCTCTTTAAGGAATGAATAAGGCTATAATTTCACTTATTAATTTTACATACCCCATATACCCTAAGGCTCTTTAAGGGATAAGCAAAATATTTATTTATGTGATACATATAGTATGCCAAATTAAGTATTCCTGATGTATACTTATCTTAATCACAAAGAAACTAAAGAAAACCGATATGAACTAATTATTAACCAAAAAACCGCACAACTCTATTTATTAAACAATTATATATAAAGGTGAAACAAGCTAATGGGAGAAAAAGCCACAATAAACACTTATGAGCTTTAAAGAAATCTAACTATTCCACGTTTAGCATCTAAACTTATATTTTACTCTATCATCTCTTGTTCTTCACAATTTAAAATTTCTAATAAAGAAACTAGTGAATGCTTAGCCAAATAAATTGATCTTTGCATATTTAAAATCAATTATGGGAACTTGCAAAATCTTGACTTTTTCAAGCTAGACTTGCTTTTTATAGCTCCTTGTATAAAAGATTAGCAAAATTTCAATTAATTTAAAGTTAAGGAGAAAGCTAAGATACAAAATCGGTCGGGTCAAAACTTATTTATGTTCTCACCAACGGAAAGCCTACATTCGTGTCAAAACTCTTATTTTTTTCATCATATTTTTTTACTGAACTTTTAAATTTTTACATATATAAAATTTTAATTTTTTTTTAGGGAAAACGGGGTACATGAAAACAACGGGCAAAAGTAGATAAGATCATATCGAAGATATACCACCCCATACTAAAACTAAACATTGTCCTCAATGTTTCCTAGTCTAAGGCTTATAACCCTATGCTAGGATTCAAAGAGTCGAATGCATAATCCGAGCATGGAGAAAGTATCATAAAAATCTTAAGCCGTTTATTAAGTATGCTAAAAGATAGATGTTAGTCGATAATAATCTAGGATATCGGATTTACCCAAACTAATGGCAAACAAAGGCTAGGAAGCTCGAGTGGACCGGGACAAAACACCGAACACGAGAGTCTTCAAAAATTTTAGGTCAATCCTACAAACAATCACAAGCACAAGCACAAACAACAAGAATTGGAAGAGTACAATCCTCCTCACATCACATTAGAAATAAGAAAGAAAAAGGATAAGCATGGGGTGCCTCCCACGAAGCGCTTTGTTTTTGGTAACCGAGTCACATAGCTTGACTCGATCCCCTTCATTTATCGTGATATTAGGGATGAAACAAGTGGAAGAGCAAACTTCCATTTGAATTTCGGATGCCACCAGCTCAAGAGAAGAAAATGAAAAACGGAGATGCCAGGGTCAAAAATGGTATCCTCACTCCCGGAGGAGAGAGGAAGAAAAGAATCCATCAGATAGGTGAAATAAGGAAGAAAAATTCGGATAACATATGTGAAGGAAAGATAATGGCGACTTTCAAAGGGTAATTTCACATATGTTGGAGAAAAAATTATCTCCCAAATCCCGAGGTTGAAAACTTTATCCTCGGTCATTAAATCATCATTATCAGGTTCATCCTTTAAGCTTCTTGGGTCGTGATCTAAAAACACCTCGGGAGGGAGATTAGGGATACTGTCATCAATAAGCAAACTCTCAAGATAGATTATATCTCTCTCCGAATCATGATAGCCGTTCTCAATATCCGTAGAAATATCCATATCTAGAAAAGCATCAATTTCATTAATTACGCCTCCTGGGTCGAAACACTCATCCTTATTAGCATCGGAACGAGGTGTGACTAACAAAGCCGGCGCATCAAGATTAGAAAAACAAGATTTGTTGCTTTCGATATCCTCTAATTCTTCATTAAAAAGAGGATTTACTTCACTAGAAATGTATTCGTCACCAAATTCGAAAAGAGGGTTTGAATAAATTTTCATATTATCTTTCGGAACATCCTCATCGGGTAATGACTCATCATCACTGGAGGTAAAATCATCATTTGAATCGAAGAGAGGGTTTGAGAAAGTCACAGATTTTTCCTTTAAAACGTCAAGAGGGGGAAAATCATCAATCGAAGATTTTATCATTTTAAGTTTCTCAAAATTAAATTCTTTTGGAGGGAGAGGAGATGATGGATCATCATTTAAGAACTTCTCAAGTAGAAGAATATCTCCCTCTGGATCAAAGTCGTCATCACCAATTCCTGGTGGAAATGGTTCAAGAAGAGCGAGTTCATCGGCGAACTCCTCGAGAAGAGCATCACTAGTCTCAACCGGTGTGAGACTAGGAGAAGAAGAAGTGGTACTGCTACTTAATGGATTATGAGAAAGAGGGAGAGGAGATGAAGGATCATTATTTAATAACTCCTCAATTAAACGAAGATCTCCCTCCAGGTCAAAATCGGCATGATCAATTTCTGGTGAAATTGAATCATCTTTGAGATAAGCCTCGATCTCTTCCAAAATGAAGTCACTTCCCTCGAACGGAGTGAGGGAAAGAGAAGAGTCAGAAATAATAGGCTCAGAAGTCGGGGTGGGATTGCCACCCGTAGAATTATTAGAAAAACCAAGCACTTCTTGAGCATACTCCTCACAAGCAACGTCAATGACGTCAATTCGGTTTACCGACATATCATCATATGTAGAGGAGTATCTCGTAGTTTGATTGAGATTAAAAGTTACGGCTTCGTCATTAACCCGAAGGGTTATTTCTTCTCCGTAAACATCAATTAAGGCACGGCCGGTCCTCAAGAAGGATCTCCCGAGAATGAGGGGAACCCGAGGATCGGCATCAAAATCAACAACAACAAAGTCGGTAGGAAAGTGAAACTTCCCCACTTTGACGAAGACGTCTTCGGCGACTCCCTTAGGACGAGTAATGGATCGATCCGCTAGCTCGAGAGTCATCCGAGTGGGGGTAAGTTCGGGTAGGGAAAGCTTCTTCCATATGGAAAGAGGCATAAGATTTATGCTAGCGCCAAGATCGGCCAAGGCGTGACATACATCCATTCCTGGGAAATCACATGGTATAAGAAACTTGCCGGGATCTCCAAGCTTTTCGGGAAGCTTTTTAAGGAGCATCGCCGAACAATTTCTCAATTCAATGGTTGTATCTTAGCTAATTCAAACAAATTGTCCCTTATTTGCTAAGCTAACTTTTAATGTAGAGGTTAATTTTTGTATCAACAGAAGAGCATCTGACG
This sequence comes from Tanacetum coccineum, assembly GCA_026074375.1. Lineage (NCBI taxonomy): Eukaryota > Viridiplantae > Streptophyta > Magnoliopsida > Asterales > Asteraceae > Tanacetum > Tanacetum coccineum. Next base: position 10,559 of record BQNB010013426.1, on the reverse strand, counting down.
CAATGCTATGTCGAAGTGCAAATCTTGAAAGATTTAAAAGAACTTCTCCATTTGATTTATAGCTTTTCACGGAGCTTTTAATCATTAAGTCTAGAAAGATATGGAATATTAGGCTTAGGTAAAGTCTTTGAAACATCGGGTTCCGGAATAGATGGAATAACTGGTAGTTGGATGGGTGCGGTACTTCCTTTGGAAATTAGTTTGTTCCTTATTTTATTGTTGTTGGGATTCTTGATTTGATGAGACAAAATGAAGACGAATGAATAAGGAGGGACTAATTGGGATCTAACTCGACATTATGGGAGTTCAAGATAAATATCATAATGTGGGTTTTGGTCTACAATAAATATAAGCGTTACAAGTTGAAGATAAATAATCATTAATGTGGGTTTTAAATACTAATTATTGTTGTAAGTGTCAATTATTGTTTTCCTTTGGTAACGTCCTTATGATCTTCTCCCTATATTAAAGGATATTAGGAGTGGAGGTTTTATAAATCCATCCATAGAAAACACAGACTTCTCCAATGAGAGTCTGATTACAAAGTGTGTGTGCTTTGTATATTAGTTAGTTAGTTAGTTAGTACACCATAGTAGTTGGTGTAGCCCCATGTTATAGGTTGGGGTTATAATAGGAAAAGGAAGGAGGAGGAACAAATACAAACGTTTCAATGAAACCACTGTTCAATAACAATTGTGTTTGTTTAATTCCGCTGTAACTGTGCTTATTGTTATATTGTTATTGGTAAAACGATCCTAGATGAGTTTTAAATCGGATCTTATTCAGTTGGTATCAGAGCATGGGGCTCTCACGATATCTAGATTCAAGGTTTTAGGGTCGGAAGAAGGATGTGTCTAATGAGTTCTTGAAGGTAATGCTCAAGAATATGAAAAGTACTGTGGAGCAAATCTAAGTACTGCTGAGGTATATGAAAGTACGGCTCATTCATTATTCAAGGTACTGCTCCCTATATTAAAGTACTACTCGTATGTGATCACAAGTACCGCCTACGTGTTTTCGATATCTGTAGTAACGGTACTGCTTGCTTTATCAGATTTTGGGTGAAATACAAGATTTTGGTCTTTTGGATGGTTTTTGGATCTTGAATGCTTCATTTAAGGGGAAGATAATTAATTGATTTATGGCTCGTTTTGGATTTGTTTATTGATGAGGTGTTACGAAGCACGATTGATTATCCACTTATTTGATATAGTAGGTGAGTATCACGATGGCGTGTTCTTAATCATACTTTTAGCGGAGTTAAACTTGTTTGTTTGTAGCCCCATTCTAATGGTGCGAGAATTAACAAAATCTAGGAATTGTGTTATTTGTCTTAAGGTGCTCAATGCTCACAATTCGCTATCACTTGAAGGAGTTACGTTATTGTGCTCAGTGTCTCATTATAGAGAATGAGGATTTTGTCAAAGGATCGCTGGGCTGCTTTATACATTAGGAGTTATGAGTTCAAACGTCTGTGGATAGTAAAGATATAAGACACAAAGTTTGGAGATTCTACTTCTTCATCAAAATTCGTTATATTCTATTTTCTTCATCAGTGATCACTACATGGAGCCTACAGAGTTCGAGATTCAAGAGATGGTAAACATATTGGTTTCAGGGGAAGCTTATTGTTTAATTGTTTAAACCATCTTTACATGCACACATTAAGGGGATAGTGTTTCAATTAACTACTGCTGATCTTTATTACTACTGCTAGTTTATATTTCTACTGCTCAAAGTCATTTTTCGTATTATGCTTCATGGAGGGTATTTTGAGTATTGGAAGGTTGGATTAGTAGTTGTGGTATATGATTTGTAGCTGTTATGATCCAAGTTGCATATCTACAGAAGACCCCTATTGGATGAAGACAAAAAGGGGAAGAAAATTACAGGTTTATTGATTTGCAGCTTATTATGTGTGGTGGCATGATCATAAGTTAAGGGGAAGCTATCTACAAAGGAAGATTTTGTTTCATTCAGGGAGATGATTACATCTCAACTTCAGGGGAAGCTTTGGCTTTATGATGAAGTTCGTACACGACTTTGTTTGTTTTGTCATCATCAAATAGGGGAAGATTGTTGGGATTCTTAATTTGATGAGACAAAATGAAGACGAATGAAATAAGAGGGACTAATCTGGGACTAATTCGACATTATGGGAAGTTACAAGATAAATATCATTAATGTGGTTTTGACTACAATAATGATAAGCGTTACAAGTTGAAGATAAATATCATTAATGTGGTTTGAATACTAATTAATGTTGATAAGTGTCAATTAAGTTTTCCTTTGTAACGTCTTATGATCTCTCCCTATATAAAGAGATCATAGGCGTGTAGTTTTATCAATCCATCCATAGAAAACACAGACTTCTCCAATGAGAGTCTGATTACAAAGTGTGTGTGCTTTGTATATTAGTTAGTTAGTTAGTTAGTACACCATAGTAGTTGGTGTAGCCCCATGTTATAGGTTGGGGTAAATAGGAATCGTTCAATGAAAAACCTTGTTCAATAACAATTGTGTTTGTTTAATTCCGCTGTGCATACTTGTTACAATTGTTATTGGTAAAACGATCCTAGATGAGTTTAAATCGGTCTTATCAGTTGTCTCCTCGGTTTCTCATTCTACTACTTTTTTTGGAGAAGGATTAGTAGGAATCGAGGGTCCCTTATAAGCAACACCACTTCGAGTAGTGATTGCTTTCATCTCACCCTTCGGGTTAGGAATAGTATTACTCGGAAGAGTACCCAAAGTTGAGGCTTGGTTTTGGAAGAAACTACCTAATATACTCCTTATATCATTATTTAGATTCCTCCTAAGACTTTCCTCTTGCTTATTACAATCACCCCTCAAAACATTAATTTGAGTTTGCATATTTGTAACACCCCCAAAATTGTGTCGCATCGGAAATGTGTCCGGGGGAGTTACTTCATAATACACAGCGCTAGATACAAGAGAACGACCTCTAAATGTGTCGTTTGAAAAGTAATCTCGTTGATTTCCTTGAAATTGATATAACATTTGTCCCATAATTGCATCACAATGAAAAGCTTGAAAACAACCCAACGACATTTGATCATTTGTATGTAAGTAGAAATCCATGAATGAAACTTGTAAAATTTAGACATCCAGTGCCAATCAAGTAGGCCAAAGCATCTAATTCACTTGAGAGACAAACATGCTTAAAAAAGTCTTGTCAACCGAAAAAGTTGGTGAGTTCATAGATTTGTTTATGTATAAATGTTGAACCAAAGTTCTATAAAGTGTGTATGACCATTTAAATCCTTAAATGTCCTTCCAAAATGTATGTATGATTTTTAGAAATCAAATAGTTGTAAAGTAATGCATGACCATGTTCCTATCCCCAAATAGTCACAAATATGTACGTATAATTGCTTCAAAGCATGGATGATTTTATATATATATATATTACTATAATGTTTATGTATGTTTTGCCACTTTATCAAGGCACAGTAAATTATCCATGTGAGTATAAAACCATTATTACCAATTCTTAGTTCATGAAACTGCGATGTGGGACTGTATGTATGCCCACTTTATTCAAGGCACAGTAGTGTGTACACATCGTAGGTGTCCACTCCAAGAAACCACCCTGGGCGGGCAATTAATGAAAAATAATATGTACCCATCATAGGTGTCCCCTCCAAGAACACCCGGGCATTTATGAAAATATTCATGTGTATGTAATTGTTGCCCTGTGGAACGACTCAACCAATCGTGCTTTCCTCTAGTTATTGTTCGGACATTTGTTTATAACGTTCGTTTGCCCAGTGATAGCTAATCACCCGAACGGGGATTGTCAATCCCGAATAGATCTATTTCATAACATCGCGCTCACCCTCCAAGTGATTTACAGTTCATGCAACCTAAGCTAATCCATAATCATTCGAGTAAAAGTATAGTTGTTGCATCCATAAGTAAAAACCAATGTTGTATTCAACCGTTGGATATGGCATTTGAGGGTATACTCCAAGTCATTGCGAGTGTTAAAGCCCAAAATTAAACCTAAGTATTGTTATTCATCGCGGAGATATATAAATAAAATATGTTAAACAATTTGTAATCAACCATGTAAATGCATTTGTAAACAAGCATGTTCTCACCCCAAAAATATATGTAAAACCAGTAAAAACAGGGGGGCTATAAACTCACATTGATGTTATAGAATGATTGGCAGAACTGCACATATTAAGCACAGCACAAACGGAAAAACCGGAACGGCTCGAAATCATGAAGTTGCAGTTTTTCTGTTGGAAAATCTTTTAGCCCATATTAGGGATCGTTTTACTATAATATTGGTAAAAACTCGCGCGGAATGATAAGAAAGCTATATTATCAAACAAGGTTTTTCATTCAAACGATTCCTATTTACCCCAACCTATAACATGGGGCTACACCAACTTAATTTATGGTTGTCTAACTAACTAACTAACTAGACTCTCATTGGGAGGAGTTTATGTATGTTTGGATATTGAATCCTATGTGTCCTTTTGTCTCTTTTATATATGGAAGAGAGACATAAGAACGTTACAAGAATTCTTAATCAAACACTTTATTGCGATTATTTTTCATTAAGTCCATCATTGATGCTATTATTTTTCATTTAGTACCGTCTTTAAGTCTACCATCTTGTAACTTCCCAATCATTTAAGTATTCCTTCTTTAAGTTACATATTGTAACTTCCAATCTGTCGATGAAGTCTTCTTGTTTCATTCTTTTGTTTCTTTTGTCTCTTCATATCTATAATTACCCAAGAATCTTCCCTATTTGATGATGACAAAACAAACAATGGTTCTTGCCACGAACTTCTCATAAAGCCTATGCTTCCCCTGAAGTGGGTGGTTGTAATATCTCCCCTGAGATACAATGCTTCCCCCTTGACTTTAGATCTTCTTGAACATTGTCCCATAATACAAAGTTGTAAATCACGAATCTTGGTAGTCTTCTTCCCTTTTTTGTAATTTCATCCAATAGGGGTCTTCAGTAGTTAAGCCAACTTGTAAATCTACTTCCCACAAGTTGGTACATGTAGATGGTTAAACAATTAAAAAATAAGCTTCCCCTGAAACCCATATGTTTACCATCTCTTGAATCTCGAACTCTGTAGGCTCTATGTAATGATTACTGATGAAGAAAACTGAGTATAACAAATTTGTTGAAGAAGTTGAATTTCCCAAACTTGTGTCTTATGTCTTGCACTATCCACGTGACGTCGAACTTATAAATAAATCTATGAAATATAAGTAGACCGCAACCTCTTGACAAAAATCCTCATCTTCTATGAGACACTGAACTTACAAGTAACTCCTTATAGTAGGATAGCAAGTGTGAGCATTACAGCACCATAGAAAAATCACACACCATTGCTAGATTCATCATGTCTTCGGTCACACCATTGTAGCACGAATCAAGTTTTTCTTAAAGCCACCAAAATTTAAGCTATGATATGACACGCACCTCGTGAAAACTAAAACTAGCGACATCAAATAAGCAATATTCGATTTTCTTCATAATCACCTCTTCAATAGATCTCCAAATACGAGCCATTATTATCTTCCCCTTAAACGAAGCATTTGAGATTCAAATCCATCCAAAAATATGCACTGTACGATATCGTCTTCACATCCGAGAACCAAAAATTACGCTCTGTCCGTTATCGACAAAGCTTAGAGTATAAACTAAACTTCTCGGTTGAAACTAGCAGTACCTTTCGATAGCATAACTAGCGAGTACTTTCACAACGAGCAGTACTTTGAGCATAATGGCAGTTCTTTTCGAATAGAAGCAGTAACTTTCGAACTAGTAACTTGAGCAGTGCTTCATTCTTCATAAGAAACCTTGATAGTAACAATGATTTACAATTGTATTGCATACCAATTAAGGGTAGAGGGAAATTATAAATATTGTATTATATCAATTAACTCATAAAACCCATAAAACTTTTAACCACAAATCGAATTTCTGAAAATTAGGTTTTAAGGTTTTCTTCGAAAACCTTGTAGATCCCAGGATCAAGACCCCCATGGCTCTGATACACATGTTGAAAATTCGTTTAGCCCATCTAGGGATCGTTTTAACAGAATAATATATTGAACACGCAGCGGAATAATAAGAAAAGCAATATTATCAAACAAGGTTTTTTTTCTTCAAAACGATTCCTATTTACCCAACCTATAACATGGGGCTACCACCGCCAACTATTATGGTGTACTATAACTATAACCTGACTAACTAAGGACTCTCATTGGGAGAGTCTTTTGTATGTTGGATATTGGAAACCTTGTAGTCTATGTCTCTTTATATAAGGATGAGACATAAGACGTTACAAAAGAATTCTAATCAAAAACACATTATTGCTATTAATTATCATGAAGTCCTTATTAATGCTATTAATTATCATTAAGTCATCATTAAGTTACATCATTGTTAACTTCCCAATCATTAAGTCCTTCTTTAAGTTACATCTTGTCGTATCTTCCCAATCTGTGATTTAAGCTCCTTCTTGTTTCATCTTTTGTTCTTTTGTCTCAATCAAATCTATATTGCCCCATACATTATTTATCGGCTTAAGTCCCACTAGCCTAGGATAATGTATTTGGGTTTTTCGATGGATGAGTACATCAACGCGACACGTTGATAAAGATTTAGATCTCAAGTTGTAATGGTTTGGTGGTTGGTTAAATAAAATAAATCGAAAAGTAAACGCAAAGTATGTAATATATTCTGTATATATTACATATGAAAATTTGAACAAGTATATAATTCGTATCGTGAATTATATAACAAGGACAAACAACCAAAAGAAATAATACGAAGTGTATATAATACACGGCATGTATTACATATAAGAAAAATGATGGGAAAAATAAAATAGTCAAAGTATATAATACTTTGCAAATATGACATAAGAAATGTGAGAAAATAATTAAAACAACACATTTCGACACGTGTTCGAAAGATCACCGACTTAATTAATAACAGTTCTTTTATAAAAGTAAACACACGTTTTAAAGTTTTTACTTTGTCTATTAATCGGGAATTATAAAATAATATTTTATAATTAGTTATTTCGTTTCTCGACGGGTCTTAGTTAAACTAGTTGTCTCATTTACATAGTGTAGTTTTCGTTTGTTTGTGGGGTATAGTTTAATTATCAATTTAATAATCCTAAAAAATATATACGTCGTCTTTTATCGGGTTTTCTATATTAATAGAAATCATAGAGAAATTTCTAAATATAAATAGTTATAGAATATTTCCTGCATTACCTTTTTGTTTATACATCGTTTCCCACGTTTATTAAAATTTAATGTGTTTTCCACTTAATCAATCATTGTTGCAATACTCGCGAGTTTTCTATTTCATATATATGTATTAAACGAAATCAAAAATAAGTAAAACCAAACCACACCCTAACTTGCTAAGCCTAACGCCCCATAACTGCTCAACCAAAACGTCCTAACTACAAACCAAACGCACACCCTAACTGCTGTTAACCCAAACGCACCCTTTCGGTGTTTCTGCACAGCCAAACACACCCTTTGTGGTTTTTGTGGAAGAGAAATCATCAATCGAAGATTTTATCATTTTAAGTTTCTCAAAATTAAATTCTTTTGGAGGGAGAGGAGATGATGGATCATCATTTAAGAACTTCTCAAGTAGAAGAATATCTCCCTCTGGATCAAAGTCGTCATCACCAATTCCTGGTGGAAATGGTTCAAGAAGAGCGAGTTCATCGGCGAACTCCTCGAGAAGAGCATCACAAGTCTCAACCGGTGTGAGACTAGGAGAAGAACAAGTAGTACTGCTACTTAATGGATTATGAGAAAGAGGGAGAGGAGATGAAGGATCATTATTTAATAACTCCTCAATTAAACGAAGATCTCCCTCCAGGTCAAAATCGGCATAATCAATTTCTGGTGAAATTAAATCATCTTTGAGATAAGCCTCAATCTATTCCAAAATGAAGTCACTTCCCTCCAACGGAGTGAGGGAAAGAGAAGAGTTGGAAATAATAGGCTCAGAAGTCGAGGTGGGATCGCCACTTGTAAAATTATTAGAAAAACCAAGCACTTCTTGAGCATACTCCTCACAAGCAACGTCAATGACATCAATTTGGTTTACCGACATATCATCATATGTAGAGGAGTATCTCGTAGTTTGATTGATATTAAAAGTTACAGCTTCGTCATTAACCCAAAGGGTTATTTCTTCTCTGTAAACATCAATTAAGGCATGGCCGGTCCTCAAGAAGGATCTCCCGAGAATGAGGGGAACCCGAGGATCGGCATCAAAATCAACAACAACAAAGTCGGTATGAAAATGAAACTTCTCCACTTTAACGAAGACGTCTTCGGCGAATCCCTTAGGACGAGTAATGGATCGATCTGCTAACTCGAGAGTCATCCAAGTGGGGGTAAGTTTGGGTAGGGAAAGCTTTTTCCATATGGAAAGAGGCATAAGATTTATGCTAGCGCCAAGATCGGCCAAGGAGTGACATACATCCATTCCCGGGAATTCACATGGTATAAGAAACTTACCAGGATCTCCAAGCTTTTCGGGAAGCTTTTTAAGGAGCATCGCCAAACAATTCTCATTCAATGGTATCTTAGCTAATTCAAACAACTTGTCCTTATTTGTAATCAAACTTTTAATCGTAGAGGCAAATTTTGGCATCAAAAGAAGAGCATCCGCGAAGCTAATGTCGAAGTGCAAATCTTGAAAGATTTGAAAGAACTTCTCCATTTGATTCGTAGCTTTTTCACAGAGCTTTTGATCATTAAGTCTAGAAGGATATGGAATATTAGACATAGGTTAAGTCTTCGGAACATCGGGTTCCGGAATAGGAATGGGAATAACCGGAGGTTGGATGTGAGCGGTACTTCATTGGAAATTAGTTTGCTCCTTATCCGTTGTCTCCTCGGTTTCTCGTTCCACTACCTTTTTTGGAGAAGGATTAGTAGGAATCGAGGGTCCCTCATAAGCAACACCGCTTTGAGTAGTGATTGCTTTCATCTCACCCTTCGGGTTAAGAATAGTATTACTCGGAAGAGTACCTGAAGTTAAGGCTTGGTTTTGGAAGAAACTACCTAAAATACTCCTCATATCATTATTTAGATTCCTCCTAAGACTTTCCTCTTGCTTATTAAAATCACCCCTCAAAACATTAATTTGAGTGTGCATATTTCTCATCATTGACTCATTAGATTTCATGTAACTTGAAAACTCATTTGAAATCCCTTATTGAACTTGATTATTAGGAGCTTGAAAAGATTGATTTTGAAATCCTTGATTTTGAAAATTTAGAGCATGATTATTTGGAGCTTAAAAAGGTTGGTTTTGAAATCCTTGACTTTGAAAATTTGGAGCATGATTAATTGGAGCTTGAAAAGATTGATTTTGAAATCCTTGATTTTGAAAATTTAGAGCATGATTATTTGGAGCTTAAAAAGGTTGGTTTTGAAATCCTTGACTTTGAAAATTTGGAGCATGATTAATTGGAGCTTGAAAACCTTGATTACCATGAAAATTATTTCCCCGATTAAAATTATTCCCTTGATTTTGATTAAACCTATTTTGATTATTTTGCAACGGAGCAAAACCGGGTGGTGCCATTTGGTTGCTAGCACGGTTTGGAGGGGCAACTTGATTGTAAGTACCCGTTGCCGCACAAACACTAGATTGATTGCTATCGGTAGCAATACAATCATAATAAGCATGGGCACCACCACAAATCACACAAGATTCCTCAACCGCTTTAACCGTAGCGGGAGTGACAACTTTCTTATTAACAATCTCAACTAAGTTCGAAATTTGGTCCGCAAGCTTATCAATTCTATCATCCGTCTTACTAGAACTTTCCCTAGAAGTCGTATTCACCCTAGAAACATTCGATTTGCTTCGTGAATAACGAACTTTTGACTTATTCTCAATTATGTTCAAGGCCTCTCTAGTAGTTTTACTCAAAAGATTTCCACCCGCCGCGACATTTAAGGAGTCTTGATCATTCTTATTTAAACCATTATAGAAAGTATCAATTTGGATTAACTTCGTAAATCCGTGGTGGGGACATGCTCTAAGCATTTCCTTAAATCGTTCCCATGCTTCACTAAATGTCTCATCGAATTTTTAGGTAAAACGAGAGATTTCATTTTTTAAGTGAGTGGTCTTTGAGGGAGGGAAAATTGATTCATGAACTTATTTACAAGATCATCCCAAGTCAAGATCGAATTAGGAGGTTCCTTCTCATACCAAATTCTAGCGGCCCCCTCGAGTGAATATGGGAAAAGCATAAGCTTAATCACATCATTTAAGAAAATATTTTTGTATTTTTATAGAAACATATTCACAAACGGGAATTATAACTTCACGGGGAAGGGTCTTCAAATACTAATCTTCAAACGGAAACACGAAAATCGCTACACACTTCCCTGGCAGCGGCGTTAAAAACTGTTTCGTCCGAATACGTATACGTAATATATAGTATAAGGATTAGTCAATAATAGTATAATAATAAGTATTCCGTGAGGATTCTAGA